>JAIPRL010000195.1:92766-182486 GCA_025469235.1 Pemphigus obesinymphae
AATAACCATCCTTTTTACCTTTTTACGATATAATAGGTATATCGACTTTTTTTCCTAATTAGGAAATTTTAACTTTTAACTAAGTCAAGTTACTTTTTTTTCAAGGTTAACTTTTAACTTTAAGAATTAATAAAAAATATACGAGTAACTTTTAACTTAACTTATATTATTTTCAATTAACTTAACTTAACGAGTTAACTTGTCCAGCCTTGCATATTATCTTGATCGTCCATGTCTTATATTTAATTAATAAAAAAAAAAAGAATATTTTTAAGCCAAAAACCCATATAGATATATCAAAGTAGGTATTGTTGAAAAAAATGGGTAGGTATATTTTAAATTATTATTATTGTGGAAACTTACGTCATTTATCTATAAAATATTAAACATTGAATTAGATTTACAGCATATTATACTTTCTAAATATCAAACTAAATAAAATCTACGGAAAAAAGTTTGTTGCCCGACTGGTGACCGCGCGGTAAGAGAAAAAAAAATTACAAAATATGACTAGACAGAATAAAAGCACGCCGCGTCCTAGTGGTTTAAAACGAATCGCGTTTTTCACTATCCACTTGTCCGGTTTTCTCACTATTGTTCACTGAGTAATTATTACTTATCTGAAATAATATACATAGTCAACAGGTGAATAAAATTTCGTATTATAATTATCCAACAGAGCATATAATAATAATAAAAACGGAACTACAAGTCCTTTAGTAGTAATATTGTAAAAACCGCGAAAAACATATATGTATTTTATTTTTTTCACGTTGAGTTCATTATTCAATATACCTATGCATTTTGTGTGGTCGGCTATAAATGGGTTTTGGAAAAAAATATTAGTTTGTTTTTAAGATTGACTTCGATAATTTCACTATACTATTATCTCTAGTGCCCTATATGCCTAAGTATAACCACTAAAGCCAGTTTTTTTTTTCCGTGAAACGTCTGTATTTTTTTTCAAGGGAAAAACGTTAGTCGGAATTATAATATTATAATAATCGACGCTGGTGTAATTTTGTTTTATCGGAATAGTTGCTCAGGCAGTAGTCGCCGTAGTCCACTGTCGGCAATCGTGATAATCATCGCTAAGACATATCATTTCGAGATGACCCGAAAGACCCTCGTAACTCACGTTTAGGCGTATAACGATTATCTCTGCAGGTCTTGAATTATTATTATCATTAATTTATATAGCCGCCAGATTACGAATTTACAATGTCTCACCAAAAGCGCGTAGTCGTATATACGTATAACAGTAATTTCCATTTGCAGGTATAAGGTCTCGAGAGATTTGTAACGAATTCTCGTTTTCGTTCGTCATTATAGAGCGTGTTTGACGTTTTTCGCAAGTAGGTATATCTATGCAAAATATTTTTAAAAAATAACTACCTATTTAAATAAATATTGTAGGAACATATACGTATTTTATGATAAAACACATGATAAGGTTTGTTTTTTTTTTGGGGGGGGGAAGGGGGTTAAATTGCTTGTCACGCAATATACGCATTAATCGGTATAATATTATATGCATATGATAATATAGGCATATAACCGTTGAATATACATGTTATACACAATACATGCATATATATATTGTACATATATTATAATATATAGTTTATAATATACGTTGATCTTGCGAATGGTAATTAAATGTATACACTATAAAGATGTCAGGATAATTTATGAGAAAGAAAAAAATTCGTCGAAGGGTGCAGCTTCACATAATATGTGGCCGATCAACAGGTAATGCTCCGGACCCAAACGACCTTTACGATAATACACGCGTATACCGTGGTGTCTTCCTGCACGTTTATTTCCAATGTGCCGGACACGAACCCATTGGTCATACATGCCGTTCTCTCGTGTTATCCTATATTATTGTACGACCGAAATATTGTGCGTTGATAGCCACTTCGAGTAATATATTTTTAGGCACACGAGATTGACAGCCTACATGACCGTACCCGAAATAACCGTCGGTCGAACGCGGACAACTGGTTTCATACAATATACAATACAAATCATATTATATATATATATATATATACGTGTGTATATGCACGATATAAAATACATATTACATAGTAGGTGTAAATCGCCGAGGTTAACTGAACGCCTATAAAGGCATGTATGCGTTTTCTTTATCCTCGTCCTAAAAAAAAAAAACCTACACACGTATCGTTAACTGTCATGTCGAAGGTGTAAAACGACAGGAAAATAATTCCGTACAACAACTTTCAAAAGGTCTTATAGTGGCGTCTAACGGTGCGCAATCTATTGCCGAGGACACTGCAGTGGCGTGCCCAGGATCGAAATTCAGGATAAGCCTCGTACGACAGGCGCTCCGCCCTTTCTTTTAACCGACGTTTTAAACCTTTCTTCTCACGCAGCGTCCGAGTTCTTCGCGATCTTTTGAAATATTGTGGACATTTGACTGAGTAATTTCCACACATTTCGAAACTCATTTAAGTCGAGGAATATTTCAAAACTTGACTGCAGTCTTCGTGGTAAATACACCACTTTGGGTTAAACCGAAACAAGGAAAATTCATCTGACAATCCAGCAAAAATATAATGCGGTGTACGGTTTATAGACTGACTTGTACTGCGTATATGTTCAGATCTTCGATCATTATCTAACCTATGACCGGATTTTGACATTTTCCCAGTAAAAAAAAAACAACTACGTTTAAACATATTGAGACCATTTATTTATAAATAAATGTATACCACCGAGGTAATAATTATTTTGTCCTACTCAAAATACCTATATAGTGTTCGAAATATTTGAATCTTTTTAAATTTTAAAGCTGTGTAGACTCGGGTGTATTCTTGACAATGTTCTCATGGGGCAAGGTTTTGCGGATGCTGTAATATTGATTATAATATGCATTATAAACTATATAGTATATTATACATTAGTGTACGCGTAACTCGGGTTATACGTGCACGTGAGTTCACGGAAGTTAAAATAAAAAATAAACGCGTTTCGAAAAATGTGAATATTATTTTGTAATGCAATACCTATATCCAGACGATTAGCATAATGATTACATCTATTATTTTTTCATTATTCATCTGCATAATATACTAATAAAAAAAAAAAGAACAGTCTTTGTGAACAAAATATTACACTGTATAGACATTTTCTGGAAATAATGAATTTAATTACAGCGTATAATGTGCGCGTAATATTCAATATTGCCACAAACGGCTTTTGCGAAAAATCAACATAATACATCAATGACCTATTTATAATATATATTATATAATATATAGCTATTTATACAGACTGTATAGTATGCTACTGACAGAATTTCCATTAAATTAACTTTTAAATGATTTTTTTTTCCAGACGATACACGAGTCCGCACAAAAGAGTTAGGTATAAATAATAATAGTAGTATAGATAAAGATTGATAACGGGTTTTAATCAATCCGGACATATTTCTATATAGAGAAAGGTAGGTGCATGTGAAACGGTCAATATGTTTAGGGATCACGGACTCCTCTCTGGCATTTATTTAAAGTAAGATTGCAAAATTTATTTGTCCTCACATTATTATAATACAATTGTGCAATACCGAACGAACATTCTCAGTAAATGTATATATACATATATCCGTTTAAAATCCGATTCTCGTCGAACTAATGGACTTTGTCTGTACACACACACACACACACACACACACACACACACACACACATATATATATATATATGGGAGAAATCATGACTAATGATTGTCCAGTCATCTCGACCAGCCACCACGGGGGATTTTTTTTGGATGTTCGCCATTGTGATCTCGACCGGATAATCTCGGTAGCAGACGTCCGAAAAAAAAAATGAGATTCGATAAGCATTTTTTGTCCGTATACATAAAAGGGGTTACGACATATAGGCCGCGGAGAAGGATCAGATTGATTGATTGAACTTCCTCGGACTATCCAGTTATGTATAGTCGGACTTCATGACACGTTATTGGATCTCAATTTGGGTAACACACACGTCGCACAGGTATAAGAAAAAAAAAAATAAAAATAAGAAAAAAAATAGTTGATTCTATCGTATGTTCATCGTTTGGTCTCGTGTACCAATCGAGTAGTGATCTCGAACAAGTTAAATTGAATAATCTCGCCTGACTACATATACACTATCTATGTAAAGTGGCACTAAGCGAAGACCGAAGACGCGTCTGTGTGGAAAACGATGACCATGAAAGGGATACAAATATAAAGAATTATAAATATAAAAGAAAAATGTTTATTTTAGATTAATAATGCACTGTTTAGAGGCACTGTCATTGCCAATCAAGAATGTAAAGATGAACTTTGATATATTGTATATATTAACAAAATACTGTTACCGTATGAATATCTAATATTATTGAATTGATAAAAAAAAAAAATAAAAAAAACACTAATAAAAACTACATAGGTATATATTTGTACTGTAGTTACTTTGATATTGAATTATTTCTATTAACATTTCTTCCATGGTATTATCTATTATATTTATATATATATGTATATACCTACTACAATAACTTAAAATGTTTACATCTACTATTAAATTTTCTATTACAGTTTCTTTTTTTAGATTCTGAGCGTATCTTATTTCCTATATAGAATAAATGCATTTAAAAGTCGAGAAATACGAGTACATTTTCGATTACTGATTGAAAACTATTTTTGCAGACAAAAATAATACTTTTCTTTAGAATTGCAGATGAAATCTATTCACTGTTAATATTTGTTCGACGTTAAAAATGGCTGTATTAATAAAAAAAAAAAAAAAAAAAGAGAGTCAATAATAAAGAACGTTACTTAAAAATACCTATAAAAGTTCACCTCTTGTTATCTTTCAATAAAGTAATGGTCTTTTAGGAATCCAGTGGTATAACGTGGCAAGTATTTGATTTTTTTCATATTATCTTGTTACAGAAATAATTGTATTTTGTTATTACGTTTCTTCAAATGTTTATATATTTTTATAGTTAATCTAAAACTTTAATGATATTCTCTATTATTGATGTTGTTTTTTTACATTATTTTACTATCACACACATGCTATGTTATTTATTTAATATAAGTTTTTGTTAAGATGAATATAGATGAATTGATGTTTTTGGTCGGGAATTATCGTAATTGATCATTTACTAGCTTTCTATAATGAAAAGTTGTTAAAAAGACAAAATTCTTCAACAACATTAATTTTTTACATTGATGTTATAACATTACATATTAAACGAGAACTCAATATATAAAATATATTGTTATAAATATTTTTCATTATTTATTTGGAAAAATATTACTTGTAAGCGTAGTCTGGCCCAACAAGTTTTACGGCTACATATTTGGCCAGTTATATTCCGTCGTATCATACGGCTTCTCGAAGAGTTATTTCTTTGGTTGTTTTTATCTACTCTGTAGCTCGATCTTAATTGCCGAATTTTTGAATTATAATAAGATTATATTATATGAATTATATATAAGAATTAAATAATTCTACTTAATGTCACGTATTGTCACAACATTACGAATAACTAATCAACATTGACGCCAATGACCGGAAAAAGTGTAGATTTTGTTCTTTTAAATATTTCCCCAATAATTAGGGAAATGCCGACATTGATATTATTGGGAAATTACGTCATTCAAATATTAAAATCTATGACCATATCATTATGTTATATTATTTACTGAGGTCATAGAAACTAACATGCCGCTAAAAATCCTCACAAGTCACGAAATTCTATTGGTCAAAAGTCAAAAAATGATTGGTTATATTTCGTTGTGATTTGTGCTATCGATAATTTCACAAACTCGATATGTTTTTCCGTCGTACGCTCCTGGCACCTCCTCAATCATGTTGCCAATAACGAGTACCAAACTGGCCTCATGCATTCCAAAAAAAAAAACAAAATAAAATAAAATAAAATAAAAAAATATGACCACAGAAGCACGTATTATACTCACATCGCAGTGTGAATGTACCAATAACCATAATTACGTTGTTGTAGTGTAATTGTATTTTAAATATAATAATATTTTGTTGGCCGGTTAATAATTTATGTGCAGGAAAAATTGCATAGCCACTACGAGTACACGAGCGCAGTGCATGCCGGAGGGATATGTCTTATAATATTTGTACGCCATTGGATATTGAATACATTTCTCCATAATATTTAACTACTTGTTCGAGTTAATAGAATTTACACTAGTTTTTTAGGAATTATTGATACAAATTTATATAATACAGACTATGTATAAATAATATTGTATATGTTTATTTATTTATTTATTTTTTTTTTGTTTTGTAAAATACATACCTACTCATTCTAACCGCGGGCTGTCGAAACAATCACGATTTTGTACATAATTTGTATTCACAACAACCGGTTTTGTAGATTTATACCACCAACGAAACTATTTCGGTTAAAAAGTAAAAATTCGAACAACAAACATAGTATATATATTGTGCACTTATTCCATTTTTAATTTTTCGTGTTCCGTATTGTTTTTTTTTTACTAACGGCCAACCGTTATAAATGTTTAAAAAAAATCGTTTAAGCGAAATATATTCAATTAATCATTCATACGTATAACGTATATAAACTGAATGTTTTTTAATGATTATATATGTTATACAAGTTTGTAGTTAATCTATACAAGTATAATCAATCTCAGAATCGATTAACATCCGATAGTAATTAAGATGGAATTAAAAACGATGACGAAATTATTATTTAATTTAAAAACCGACGGACAATGAATGAAAACTATGACCTGTGTGTATCCGAACTAAAGCTAGAAACACCGAAGGATATAAAACATTTATTTATTTTAATGGATATTTTCTATAATCCCCATATTGTTTAAGTTTTTAGTATTTTCGGTCATTGTTTTCTTTGTAAATTGTTGCGATTAAAAATGCAACATCCACTGAGCACTTAAAACAGTCATGAGGTATTATAATTATTTTGTAATTTTATATAATAGTTTCAGAGCATATACATTTTGCAAGTACTTTACTGGTTTTTCAATTTGTCTTAGGTATTTAATTTTCACTCCTAAATAATTGGTTGAGTAAAAGGAGTGCTCCAGTTTTATACGTCCTACATATGTTTAGATTGGAATTTTACCACTTGTATTGTCAGTGTTAGAGGTTATTTGTGCAATATTCTAGTAGTTTCCAGAAATATTTCGATAAAAATATTTTCCATTAATATATATATATATATATATACATATATATTAAATATAACATAATAGTTAATTTTAAATTTACGACGATAATAGTGACTTTTGTTGAGGTGAGCGATCCGAACCGAATAGTTATAATACACACTAAAATGTATTTGTATGTTATTATCTTGCCTGCTCTTTTATCAGCGAGGAAAATTGCCAAAATTAGATTATCATACATACACGATTATAACAATCACGAGATGAGGCAAGTATATTTATATATAATTATATTATGCGTGCCACGTACGTCCCACTATAGTGTATAATAACAATTAACAAATTACTTTACGACGACTGACGTGGATTTTGAGAACGCGCAGAAATAATTGAACTGACATTTTTTGAGGAGACAAGCCGTCGCGTTCCAAATTATCTGATTCGGTACACCTAATACCCGGTACACGGTATATAAATTATGCATTTAATGATTCCGAAAATGTCGAGAGAGAGAGAGAGAGAGAGAGAGATAGACAGAGAAATGGTGACTAACCGATAATATCGTATATTATAATATATTATCATAATATGTTGTCTGCTACTTTCGAGACGTCCAGTCGTTTTTAGTGTTTTGCACAATCGCCGATCAAATGTTGTTGGTTCATTTTATATACAGGATGTTCAGAATGTAGTTATTCAATATTATGAAAAATTTACATTTGTTTCCATACGTCATAATATGATATAAGATTGAGTTCAGTGTTCAGAGCTTTTTGTATATTAGGTACTCACGTAGTTAAGTGGACTTATGCGGTGTTTTTATGGGCATTACCCGTTTGCGCAAAAAAAAAAAAAAAAATAATAATAATAAATACGTAGCTTAGTCACATACGTTTACCTAAAAACTTCATTTTCCTAAATATATACAATATATTTATGAACTAAATTTAAATCATGAATTTTGAATTCTGATTTCAACACAAAATTACCTTTTAAACTGGTAATTTTTATAAACAATGTTTTAATTTATGAATATATCGATTCGGTGATGTACTGTACCGTTGTCCAATAATAGTCTCCACTCTATAGTGCATATCTGTGTATGTATTGAGTATTATTGTGTGTCTCAAAAGTGCATTTTTTTTTAACTAAAATATGTATTCAATTTAGTTCCTATATATACAGGGGAAAAATATTCAGGTATATTTGACGCAAACGGGTCATGTCCGTATTTACAGCCTTTGCAGGGCGGACATGTTGAAATATTATAAGAAGAATATTAATTCTTTGTCACACGGTATAAAGGTCTCGAGTCAAAAATGTTCACTGTTGATATACGATATTTATTATTTCTACCATGAGTGGTGATTGACTTATTACTATTTAATTTCATTTGTATTATTATCATTATTATTACTTTATTTTCGTAACCAAACGTTATTGACTTGTTAAGACGGTCATGCCACGTGTTAAAGATATTTCGTTTTACATTTTATTTTTCAACGGCCGTTGAAGTTGTCGTGGCAGCAATCGGAACATATTGCCAAAGGCGTTTCGGCCGTTTCCGTTGACTTGCACCGGGTCACGGCGACCAGGGAGAATCCGTCCTCTTTGTCATCCGGATACTACTGCCCTGGTCAACCGGACAAGGTTTTCGACGTACAGATATATAATATGAAGACCAGGGGGGACGCTAAAGGTGAACACGTGCACTGCGCACCCTGTACACCGTACATTATTGCGCGTGCGCATACGACGCGGTCTCTCCAGACAAATTGTGTGCCGCGATCGTATGTGTTCGCTGGAGTGTACCATCTTATATTGCGGGCCGATCTACTGCGGGTACACGGCGCGAAATCCTCTGCACGTCGATGGCACAAACGACTATAACGGCCCGGTGACCGTGGTTAAGGATCATTAATAATTCATGGACGTTGTATATGCGTACAGCGAGAGGATATATATATATATAGGCATATATGCGCGCACACGTGCACGTACATCAAAAAACGTCTCGGGCGTATGCATGTAAATATATATATGTATATATATATATATATGTGTGTGTGCGAAATGGTGTTATAATATGCAAATGAGCACGGCGAAATTGTCTGTATGCGAATGTACGTGTCTACATGACGTATGTAATATACACAAGTATAAAATACAATATATAAATGGACGTGTGTACATTATAATTATTATGAAACGGTCGAGAGAGTATATCCGCGCGAAAAAGTCGGGCCCCCGTCGTCGGAATCCGAGCGAACGGACACGGCTCCCGTGACACGCTTAGCCGACGCTGACCATCTTCGTCCGACGGCGACCATTTTAACGTAGGCACCAAAACACTCGTGGAGCGAGCACATCATAATGGGGCCTTCGATAATGTGACGCTGTGTATGCGTATTGCCATCTAAATGATAATACACGTTCTGAAACGCTTCGTATTTTCAAGTGATAGCGTTCTAAAATTCAGCGCATCGTGCACGTTTATCCATCGAAACCGCGTTGTTTGTTTCCTTCGTAACTGAAATCCGATTGTCCGATCGATATACCTATGTTTATAATCACTGATATGAACCGTTTATCACTAACCGTTGTCTTATATAATTTTATTATCTCATAATATATCTTAATAATTTGTCTTTTTCCATTTTCCATTGCCCAACTTGTCTTGACGATCTTTACGCGATATGGCGCAATAATATAATATACAGCGTACACATGCGCGTCGTTTTGGATTTTACTCCGTGTAATTACACGGAGGCAAAACCTCTTATAAATACGGTCATTATATTATAATGTCGACGACGACGACGACGACGACGACGACGACGGGGAGTGGCCTTTCGAACGATTTTGTAATAATGCCGCTTATTGACCGACCTCCAACTATATACTATTAGGTATTATAATCGTTTGATAACGGTCATTTTCACTCGGTTCACGAATTAACATTTGTATTTTTTTTTTAACTATTTTTTTAACTATTTTGAATAATATGGAAAATGCGATTTAGACTTTCATCCCGAACGATTTGTTGGCGATAATGCGAGTATAAATATCGCACGGTCTTTTTTTTTTTTTTTGGTACATAAATAATACAAATTTAATACATACCTTGTGAAAATGTCTAGTTATTAATTCCTATTTTTCGAAATTGCAAGGAAATGACTCGTTTCTTTGCTTTCCCGGTTTAGTTTTCTCTAATATGTTTATCGAAAAAGTAAAAAATAACCCCTTGATAATAACTTCCTGATCACATTTACCATAAGAAAATGGGTAGTTGCACCCTGCTCGTGTAATGATTGGATTGTGCAAGGATGTAATAAATTGTGCTTTTCCTCCACCTAAAACATATTCTCGATTTGTATGTAACAAATGCGCTTAATGGAATTAATGTTCTAAATAAAAAAGTACTTTAAATTGAGTTAAAATTTGTTCTTAAAAAAAGTGTCACATGTTCAAATATCCAAGATTTTCTCATATTTTTCCCATCGACAACCTTTCAAAATCTTTCACAATCCTTTAAAAATTAATTATCTACTTTGGAACTTTGTAAACAAATTAAAATTTCTAATCATTCCTATATTTATGTGACATTGTGATGAAAAAAAAAAATGAGCAGCTTGTTAGGTAAGTACCTATTATAGGACCAGTTAGAATTTTTGCTGCATCTGACACACGATTCTGTGCAAGCCTGTATGTCTTACAAAAATAAAATAATACAAAATAATCATAAATATAAAACCACTTAAAAAAAATTGAGGAGACAAATTCGGGACTACTGGCCTTTCTAAGGGCACGTATAAATTGTAATATATCCTGTGAAATGAAAATTGCGAGCGACGAATTCGACGTATTTACAGTATGTTTTAGAATATATATTTGTAACACGGGGATTATTGACATCATTTAAGGTTTTATTTCTCAGGTTTAGAAAATTTCCATTAAGAGGACGTCATACCCACATTTGCTGTATCTGTCTATTTAATGGGTAATATAGCAAAATTACACTACTCAAAACAATAAATGTAGTGTCTACGTTAAAATTAGAGTTAAAACACGTATTACCAATTTTAAAAAACAATATTTTCTAAAAAATTACATATCCTTTTTTTTAAAATGCCGTAAGTTCTTTGATAAATAATATTTTACAAAAAATATTCTTCTTTTTAAAATTGATAATAGGTGTTTTATAACTAATTTTAACGTCTTAAGCGTAGACAGCACATTTATTGTTTTGCGTAGTGTAATTTTGCTATATTGAATATTAGATAGACGGATACAGCAAATTTGAGTGCGACGTCCTTTTCATATATTTCCATTTTAATATTATTATGTTGAGCAACGTTCAAAGTCACCCCTCGAAAGTCAAACCCAAAGTTGTGTAGGTCGAGCATAGCGTCAAAGGGTATTCCGTATTAACAAATTCTCAAAGCTATAACACAGCAACATGAAACGAATTTTATAAATAATAAAAGTGTACCGTATTACGTGCAAACGTATTTTTTCCTTTTTTTTTTTTTCAGCCACAGGTGAATTCCATGTACTTATAACACCTGTTGCACGCGTATGGTGTAAGGGCGTGTTATAGTTATAGATTTTCGTTATGTGCACAAAAACCGCAGAATTTATAGAGAATTCAATTTTTTTTTATTTATTATGGTTATTAATGATGTAATATTTTCGTGGATATAAAAAGCGGTATTATCTGCACTTATTTATTTATTTTATTTTTTTTTAGAGAATTCTTAGTTACGAAAATATTATAATTTTGCATTAAGGGTTCGTGTGTTTTTGCACCTAGTATTCTAATAACTTCGTACTCGATTTTAATTCTCTATCATGTATATCAACCTACATATATATACATTAGATATGTATAGGTATAGTATCTAAGTAATCTAATTATACTGTACAGTGTGCCCTTCTCGTCCGTGAATATTGTCATCTCGCAATGATGGGATTTTGATCATTCTTTGACGGCCATATCAAATTACACATGAAAATCATAGTCGTAATGATATGCGATTTACTATATTATCATTTTCCCGCGGATTTACAAATCGTCGAAGCATTGAATTATATGCACGAACCCCGTCGATCGGGGACGGACCGGCGGATCTCGGAATCCATCTGTCAGCCACGGTACCATCGTCACGGTTCGTTCACGACGGATAAAATTATTAAAAGATAATAATCGGCGTTGTTTTCTCGACTCGCACGTACCTCGGCAGTCGCACATGTAATACCCGGGCCGGTATCATTCAAAAGAAAGAAGAAAAAAACGTACAAAAAAAAGAGAGGCAACGAATAATAATAATAATAATATATCGTATAATAACATCAACAATTGTAAGTATAGTACTTGCATATACATGTGAGAACGACAACGAATATACACTTGTGGTCGGACGAAAATAGAAAAAATACAATCACGTATGGAATAGGGGCCGACACACTAGAGAAATGATAAAAAAAAAAAAAAAAAAAAAAAGACGAAGAATATAATTTAATATACCTCCGACGAATCCGACATTCCGCCACACCGCGCAGGAGTCTGAAGGCACGCGTTCTTGTGGCTTCGGAAGTCACGTAACCTCTTAAAAAAGATACGAGATGACGAAGATGACACCTGATCATTGTCACGTGAACCCAGCGATGGTCCATTATGTTTCCGATTCGGTTAGGTTGACGTGGTCTCCATTATTGAGTGGCTCCACAATATTATAATATTGTATTATAAAAACGCACAATGATAGAGCAACAGATCAAACGCCAAAATTGTTGTGTTAACGATATAAATAGTTCAAATCTATATACGAATTTCTATGTATTGATTTTTTATTTTTTTAGTTTTTCTTACAGTTTTTCAGTATTTTCTCTTTAACCTAAAGCGTGTTTTTGCCAATAGTCTTTATTCTGGCAGGCTTGCAAAAAATTCTCCAATATTTTATACCTATTATTATACCTACGTACATTATTTTCCAGCTTCATTTTTTCACATCTAGCTATAATATCCTCGATCTTTGACGAATTGTTGTATGTACATATTCCATTTAAAATTTCACTCTGTAGTTTTTTCCATTAAAATATCCTTCTATAATTAATCCTACCAGACCTTCATGTTTGTGTATATTTTACTATATTATGTGCTCTATATAAATATATCCATTTGTTTCGTATTTTCTAGATATTTAGCTATAATAATTTTCTTTTTGAAACTTTTCTTGGTATTCCTTTATTTTGTTATTCTATTAGTCTAACTTATTTTTAGTATAGTTTTCTATAGCTTCACATTTAACAGCTTTCTATTCTTTTTTTGCTATTATCCAAGTTCACCGTTATAATATTATACAATATACATAAAACACTAAATGGATGTCCCTAATAGGTTTATTTTAACATTTAAACTAATTTTTTTCACAGAAAAAAAAATCTAATTTTATAGTTCAATGTATTTACAATCAGACGTATTCATTATTTATTAAATGCATCCTTATTCATGGTATCGTTTATTTACTATGGCAACCAACATTAAATTAAAAATGTCCATTTAATTGTTAGAAAATGTAAATTACACGTATACATTTGAGGGCCTTACGTACCAGAGAACGATTGTAGACTTGGATTTTGTTATTGATTTTTATATCTATAATGAAAATAGACAATTGTAAAACATAATATATGTTTTATGTATTATAATATTTAATTAGTGTAGAAGATGTGAGAGGTTTTTTACAACTTCTCCGTTGTTACTATGATATACCATATAACTATATTACGAGTATATACAGTATTCAAAGTATCTGATCAAAATCAAAATTTATAAAAGATAAATTAAAATTGTTTTGGGTTCTTAATTAAAAAATATATTTATCGAAGTTCCATCGTGCCGTGCCATAGACGAAACCAAGTAATGGGATTTAATTTCCATTTCTAAATATATGACGAGTATCAACCAAAATGGTTATACTATTCCAAATTCTCGTCTTTTGACGGAAATATAAGACGAAAGGACAATTTCAATATTACGTTTTGAATATTTTTCCATATTAATATATATATCTTTAATTATGCTGTTCGAATCATACATTTATATTGTGAATGCTGGTGGAAATAATTACATTTATGAAAGTTGTCGTTTATATTTTTACTAATAAATTTAAAACGTTCTACTATAATATTAATAAAAAGGCACATTTAAGTGAACAATTGTTATTTTTTGTTTTTTAAATAAATACAGTTTCATAAATAAAATATTTGCATACTGTGAAATATTTAAAGGGACTTGCTTGATAATGGTGGACGGCAGCAGTGAAATAAGACTTAATTGACAAGTTTTCACTCGCCAAGTTTCCTTCTTTCTCGTCCTTTCTCTCGCAATTATTTTTCAAGTGCACTTTATAATATTTTTCCCCCACGCCTGAATATTGCGTATGGTACTTATGATTTTTATGTTGAAACACACGCAGGTACAGTTATTTTGTGATCTTTATTTTGTTAATTTCACGATGCCGCCGTCGTACAATGGTGCAAACGAGAAGGACTGTTGCTAATTAGATCGTTCCAAGACACACGCTGTATTATACATTGACGATAAAACCTGAACATCGAAAAACCGTTAAAACGACCTGTCGTGTCCAGTAAAGTAAATGAAAAAACAGCAGTACGTTCCTAATCAGATATAGGTTTAAATGTATTAATTTCTATGTACGTATACTATTGAATTCGTTAAAGGAATTCCGTTCAATTAGACGATTTGGTGAAAAACGTGGACCGCACACGTTTTGTTGACGGTTTAGTTAAAAAAAAAAATTTCACTTTGCACATAAAAGAATCATTAAAAAAAAATATATATATATATATATATATTGCATTAATCGAATAGTTTTTATATCATTTTATATGTATTGGTATTTACTTTCACGTCAATTTACAATTGGCGTTAACTAACTGTTTATCGATTTAATCGATGACTAGTAGGTACGTTACGATATTATATGCGAATTGAATGTTGTATTTAGAAGAAAAAAAACCCGACACGCCTTTAAAGAAAATAATATTTTTTTAAACATTACAATACAATATATTATTATTAAGTTAATATTTTGTACGATATTATTTGTTCAATTGGTTCAAATCGTTATTTATGTTTAGTTAAAACTCGATATCTATTGAAATTATTTTCATCATATACAATACACTTAGCGAAAATTATGCAGTCGAAAAACAAGCGATTACTATATTAGTACAGAACTTCGAGTTTGATCACATCGTAGAAATGGCTTTTAAATTTTGTTCAATTTTTGGGAATTTTTTTTATGACCTACGTACAACGTTTATGTAATAATAAATATTTTATTCTTTCCCGTGAACGAATAAACTAAATGTAAATTGGATATACATATTATACTTAAAATAGAATATTGAGAATGAAACAAAATGTTGTAAGAAATTGTGAATATATTTTTAACTCGATATTATTTGAATTGGATATAATATATTAGGTATATGAAGTAAAAAAAAAATGTAATTGATTTACTGTCGATGATAATAATCAATATGATTATGGTTTTAAAAAACACAATAAAAGTAATTTCAATAAAATGTACAAACATATGAGAAGACGTTTAGTAGTTCTTTATAGATGTACATTGTACATATACATTTTGTGTTCGATATGGTATGCAATAGTATTATCAAAATGGGAATCTTAATTTTTATTTTATTTTCGAGATGTTATCGTTTGTTAGTGTTGTCTGTGTCTCCACACGCTTGGTGTTACACATCAAAACTTAGTGGCCACCGCTGGGAACCGGTTGTCTCAAACGTGGTAAATTTCTCGTGCGCTTTAATTAACGCGAGCGCGTGCGCGGCAAACATTTAACGATATGTCAATAAATCGATATGAGAAGTATAAATAAGTAAAAAAATGCATTCAGATCTGACAAAAATGTTTGATTTTGAAAATCATTTTTCAAAAATTTTAATTTTACTTAAAAATAAAACGATTTTGAGGGAAAAATCATTGTATTTTTGGTTAATTGCCTATAAATGTCATTTACTATACATAATTACAATAGACAATAATTGTCAAGATATTTCAATGGTTATTTCAACTAATTATTAGTCAATAAATATAATATTTAGGTCTACAAGTTGGCATAGAATAATTATAGAAGATAAGTGCATTTGAAGTATTATCCTTTTATTTTTTGTTGAACTTTTGATATTTTTGTTTTTGATTTTATAATTCAAACTTCTCCCAAAAACTCCCAGTAAAATATCAACTAAAATAAGGTAAACTATTGAAATTTTCAAGGAATTTTTAATTTTTGATAATTTAGTTTCTCTGATTCGCATGTCGTTTTAGTTTTTAGAGTTTCTTTCATTTTTGAGGGTGACGAAAATAATGTCGATGTTTAATTTTAAACGAAATGATTTGAAAACCAAAAAAATGTTAACATTATTATTCCGTCACGGTTCGACGGGCTTAATGGTTAGTTAACCGTATAAAAGCCTAAACGCAGTGGTCGTTTTTCTTAGAAGGGAAATAATCGACATTCTCTTGCCAAAAAAACTCGAAATGTTTCAATTAATATTCCGGCGAAATCAAATAAAAGTTCATTATTAATAATAAAACTGTATTACAAACAAAAATTAATGAAATTACGCGCATTTTAATGAAGAAATATTCAATCAAAAATCATAGCAGTCGAAAGTAAGTTTAAAGAAATAATTATTATGCGTTTTAGATTTGTACAGTTTAATTCAATAATTATTATTTTTTTTTTATTAATTTAACGTACACTTTAAGAATAATTGCTCTCAGGTACGATCTTTGATTTTTCGAAAGATCGTTATGTCGGGTTTATCTGCTCCGGGTGGTTCTTTTTGAAAATTTCTCGGAGGATATCGACCTAGTAACCGTGACTATCGTACCACGGTTACCAGTAGATAAAATGACTCTATGGGAAAAATGTATGATGACTGTTTTTATAATTGACAGCCTGTACATTGACGTGCATGGGATTCTTCTGTATGATGACTTATTATTGTCAGGTTCAGTGTGTGTATGTTCTGTGAAGGAGACCTAAAGGAATACAAAATAATACAGACGATGTAGCTATAGGTACGTAAATAACAGGTATGTGCGCGGCTAATTTTTTAACGTTAAAAAATGTATAATGAAAAAAATCTCCGCTTCTCATACCATCGACGTATTTTTCGTTTAAAGAATTTAAAAATTCTCGTATTGGGAAGTCATCGTGTAGCTATATATAGTGTATATATAGAGCTACTATATACATTATCATATACCTATTTTAAATCACGAATTACAGCCGATATCGTATTATTTATTGTAATGTTCCTTTTGAAAATTATATATTTAATTTTACCTTTACGTGTGCACGACGCAAGGCCGTGTACATTTTATACAGTTCAATTTACATTCAAAATACGAATAAACAATTTACGGTGTATTCGATTCAGTAAAACGATATTCGATAGAAATTACGTTTTGAAGCCTTATTATACGCAAAACTCATTTTATGATTTAAAATAATTGTCCAAAATCTAATGAAATTCCGTGTGGACATTTTCATTGTAAAAAGTTTTGCTACCACCATATATCTATGAAAACATTATGTGTTTTACGCTATTATTTTTTCCCGAATTAAAAATATCAAAGAGCCTTACGGTAAGATTAATAATATAATAGTATTAATAGTAAAATAATTTTAGCTCACTTTAAAAGTAAAAAAAATTTTAAAAATATTTTTAGCTTAATAATTCATCATTTTTTTTACGATTTTAAAAAGCTCAGAAGTATATTTGTGTTACAAATTATATATGACTATACATTATAATGTATGTGTATATAAATATAGTTTTCATCATAATGTAATATGAAAATTTTTAACTCTGAGCGGTACATACATAATTCATGTTGATTCGTAAAATATTTGACGAAGGTGAAAAAAAATGAATGTCTGTGTAAAAAGATGGAATGAAAAAAACCGATGTGCTCCGAAACGGGAGGGGAAGCTTGTTGACGTTAATAAAATCGTGTTAAAAGTATAAACACACACACACACATACACACACACACACACACACATACACGCACGCACGCACATACAAACACACACACATAGTGCAAGGATGGGCAATGTACTTCAATCGTCGAGGTCGTTAGCAAACTGAAGTTTAGGGTGGATTTTTTTTTTTGCGTGGTTTTGTAAGACGTGAAATTTCGTAAAGAGCTCTCGATGCGATATTGAAGCGATTAAACCGAAACGGGTATTATGTACACGTCGAGGGGCGAAGGATAAAAAGGATCAAGTTGGCTCAGGAATGGAAAGAAAATAGTAGAAGATTTCATCGTCATCGGGTAACAAGGCCGGGGAGGGAGCGTGAGCGCCATTGAAGTATTATAAGTCCCTTATACATGCCCGCGTAACCTTTAGCAATACAACTACTTTTTTCCCTTTTTTCAAGTGCCTATTTTTTTTACGTACAATGCAATTTATACTTGTTCAGAAAATCTAACGCATTTTCTATGCGCGTATTGTGTCATGTTTTTATACGCTGATGAAATAATGCGATCAATGTTTTAATATAGGCATTTGATATATATATATATATAAAAAGAATCATTTATGTAATGAAATTATAAATTCAATTTGTATATGCACTTTGGTTAATATAATTTCCCATAATTTATATTTTATACAGTATTCTACAAAGTACTAGTAGTCAGCTGAAATACGTACCTATTTAATATAATTATATTTGCGGGCAACATTTAAATTACATTATTTTTTGAAGTACATTTTAATTTTAACTATAAAATAAGCACTTTAGGTAAATGTATATCGCAGTTTTAGTTATACTGATGTTATCATCGACCGCAGTGTTCGATTTTTCCTTCACCCTCCCGAGAAAAATATAAAATTTCAAAAAATACGATTCCTTTGACATTTCATTAAGTATCTAAATTTTTCAATACCAATTCAGTTTATATTACGAAAAATTTAATTTTTAGAAATTCAATTTGCAGTTTTGAAGGTTAAACTATTGGAATTATTTAAAAGCGATTCCGTTTAGCTTTACTACAATTTTTCTTATATATTATAATAGAGGAAAATAATTATATTTATATAGAAAGATACAATATTTCATGTATGGAAGAAGATGACATCGTTGAGGTGATGATAATTTTCATAAATACAAGTTTGGTGTCCTCTTGGTTTAGATAATTTAAATCGGTTTGGAAATAAGGCCCATATTATAATTCTACTATTTGGTGATTTGGACTCATCGATCACCAGATTTTTCAATATGTAACTTTTTTTGTGAAAATAACTCAATTCTCGTATATAGTGGACCCGGGAATATATTATGACCACAATTCGTGAACAAATTGAAGAAATCTATCTACATTTTCTAAACCAATTGGACCCAAATATCAAGGAGAGACTTCAAACTTGTATCCGTGAAACGGTCATAATCTTAGCGATATTTTATTTTCATATAATATATATATATATATATATATATATTATATATAACATATATATAATATATTGACATATAATATTATATACTTCCATATAAATATAATTTTCCCCCAAAAAATGATTGATTTACTGCTTATTTCAGAAAAAGTTATATTTCCAAAACGCGTCCTTTATATATAGGTACTAAAATTCAAAATTATTCATTAAAAATAAACTTTGTATAAATGTGTACTTTCTATATGATTTAACAATAATTTTATTGAATCTCAATTTAATTGCATAAATACAAATAATCAGAAATTTAAATATAATAATTGAACAAATAACAATTGTGTAATTTTTTATTAAATGAGTTTGAAACTAAAAAATAAAAGTTTTTACAACAGAGATTGTATAGGCATCTACTTGAAATTAAAACGATAAAAAAAATTAAATAGTTTTAGATTGTGTACCTTTTATTGTATGTATCTTTACATAAAGATACAATAAGTAGTATTAATATGTTATACTTGCATTAAAAACGATTTTTAAGTGTTATCCTATAATAGTTTTAATAATTAAACAAATTCGAAAAAAATAACATATACTGATGGTTTATGGTTTTAGTCTTTAATAAAAATGTCAAACTTATTGATAAAATAGTGATAAAGATATTTTTTCAATTCAAGTATAAATTTGCAATGATTGTTGTAAATCTATTGGTTCCCATAAAACTCACTAAGTAAAATTCGTACCGATCCTTAAGATAAATCTACAATACGAACACATGTCAATGCAAAACTAATTTATATGGAGTTTCGTTAAATTAACTTCGGGAAAACATACAAATTCCGATTCCTTTTTTGTCGTTGTTGTTGTCTGGGTTAATATTATATGTGCCAATGGTATTTTCTCCATAATATATTTAATTCTTGTCATTACTTAGTAATGCAATAAAAACCTTTTCAGGCCAAACAATTGATTAGATATAGGCCTGTGTTCACAAGGGATTCAAATTGCTTTTTGTTCGAATCTATCGTAAATAACAACGATACTTTTGAACATGAGATTTTTTTCTTTTTTTTTTTTTTTTTGGTAAAGAAAGGTAGGTACTTTAAACCGTATAGTGGCTGACGGGTCACAGCATCGTTTTAATTTAAGTGTAACGTGTAAATGGACCATAAATACATTGCATTGTACCTACCAGTATTATATGAGTATATATACCTACCAGTAAATTTTCGAGAAAATCGGAATTATTTTCACCAAACATTCCCAGGGTTTAATCGACATGAAGGGCTTATGCGTGTAACTTATTTGAAAACCAACAATAGCGTACGAGTATCCCGTAGGGTTCAGTATAGTCAGTATAGGCAGATAGGACACTTGTGTCCGTTCATTGAGTGTATCGTATAAATATTATTCCAATTTTCAAAACTTTTACCGAATGAATCAACACAAAAAGCGATAAAAAAAAAAAAAAAAAAAAAAAAAAAAACGAATCAATTTGAATAGATTACAAAATTAGGTTGAATAATCATTACTAATGTGTTTAAAATAATATACGAAGTTACCGAGTAAAAAATAATATTGGATTTATTTCGAATATTTGATGTTTTATTCAAATCGATTTAAAATATCCGTTTTGTAAACTTTTTAATATTATAATTTAAGACTTTGACTCCCTCAGTAAGTTTAGCTTATTGAAATACTATAATGGTAATAAAAAAAAGCAACGTTACGTTCCACATGGATTGTAACAAATGTTATGTAAATGAAAACAAAACCTATACATAGTTACTTTGGCAAATTAGGTGTGAAACTGCAGTGGGGTAATAATAATATATTGAATATAAAAATCGTTCAAATTATCTCTTATGTCTATTCACACATTTCTTTTCTACTGAAACAGTATGACTATAATATTATGTATTGTTTAATCGGTCGGTAAAACTATTATACGAAAGTCATAATACCCGCGTTGGACGCTTATTTCAAAGAGTATTTATAGCTTATAAAATGATTATTATCGTTACCTACCCCGTTCTATACAAGTTAGTGGCGAAATTCATGACGCTAAATCGGTGCGACAAGGGGTTCCAGCAGTGACATAATATATTATGTACCAATAGGTATAGATATACAAACCATATTATAACCCGATATTGGAAATATTTACGGAGTTTATAGGCCATTAATTACTATAAAAGTAGTAAATTTCTGACAAACAGGTTTAATAATAATAAAAAAGAAAAAAAATTAATAAAAATAAAAACCGTAACGATTTGGCCTCATTAAATGTGCATTTTTTATTTTTTTGTATTTGCAATAGACATTGGGACATACAGTGTATTATAATATATACCTATTCCGAAGAAAACAATTTAGATAGGTACTTTTATTTATGGCTGTTTTTGGAATATGTTTTTAAATCAATATTTATTATATTTTTACGTTCTGAAATTGATTCAAAGATTAAAATAATAAAATGCGTATTAATCGAGTTTATATATATATATATGCGATATGAGAGGAAATATATTCATTTTTAATGAGATGAGCTACCTATTAATATAAATATATGTATTTATCTTTTTTTTTAAATATGTTTACAAAAATTTAAGGATTTCAAACCGAAACTTACCAATCATATTGTTTCTCGATTAAATTCCATGAATAATAATAGTTATACTATAATTTATAATATAAGTTTATTAATTAAGTATAATTTTTAAAAAGTAACATAATACAACGGTTTATTAATTCCATATAGTATTTAGCTTAATGATTAATGATTACACGATTTTAGAAATAATAAAACGAGTCGGCTCTTTATAAGCTATTCTTTGGGTTAAGTACTCAATTTGTTAAAATATTCTGTCTTTCCAAATATTTATAATTAAAAATATATTAAATAGAATATGTATTTCATATATACTTGAGATACTTTTTGACACATTTTACACATTAAAAACCTACCTACATGTTTTAAAGATACCATATGAAACTCGTTTCTGCTTTATATTATTTTAGCAACCTATCACATTCTATATTATTATTATTATTATTATTATTATTTTTACAACGTAAATATTTATTTTTATTTTCGGAAGTAATTTTTAATTTTGCTGAAACTTAATACATATATTATTATACGGGTAATAATATTATGGTTATAAAAATGTTCTAAAATCATTCGCATTTTTTTAATAACACAAATATTATATGCATAACTCTTTAATAACTATAAACATAACGCGTATATATGCCATTCTTTCATTGGCTAGTTTATTTATTATTATTATTATTATTATTATATTGCTGTAAATAAGTAAATATATAGAAATGCCATATGAAGTATTGATTTAATAATGTGTAAGTTTACAAGAGACAATCGTTTCCGAGCATCCTATAAAGTATTCTAACTGTTATTTATAATTATAGGTAAATGATTTTTTTATAATGAAATAACATTTTTCAATTTTAGAATATATCTACCCTGTTAAAATTCCATATGAAATTTATCTAGTCTGAGTTTAGATGCCTACTTAATTGTATAAAATGTCAATTATTTCTTCACAACAATGAATCGAATTCAACTCGACATATAATATGTTAGATTTTAATTAATAAATAATTATTAATAATTTGATTTTATAATTATGCAGTTTTAAAATTGCATAATAAATAAATGGTTTTTAGATGTATGAACGATTTTAATATTATTCTACGATTTATAGTTATCAAATGTCTACCTATATGAAAACACATAGCATGGGAAATGTGTTAATGTGATGACTTGATGAATATGTATGTCCATAAAAAGGAGAAACAAAAGACCATTGATGTATTGCGAGAAAAGTTATGACTTACTACAAGTATGGGATTTATGAAAACAATATTATCAGACGATACTTATAATATTTAATATGATTTTAGAAAAAACGAGAGAAAACACAAATAAAGAAAAAAATTCAATATTTAAATGAAAACTAATGCCAAACTATATACAGAGTCACAGGACGTTTAAACGAAAATACTTTTTATTAAAATATATATATTATATACGTATACTTCACCTATTTTGTATCAACACAAAATAACTGTAAATTATATGTACCTAAGTAGGACTATATTGTGGTGTAAGAACAATTTTTGTTGTGGTTAAATTTAATGCAAATAAATTTAATAAAAGTGATACATAAGATAATACTTTTAAATTAAAATATATTATATTACATTTTATTTTATTATGTAGGTAGATACAATAAAACAATGCATTCATGTTTTATACATTTGATCGTGGAAACGATTTATATATATATTCGGTGGTAGTTTATACGTTTCTGTGCCGATCATCACGTTTAACATGGTGAAAAAAATCCGTTTTTATCCTACGTATTATATATTTGCATCCGTAATCAATGCAGTGCCATCGATACATCGATACCTACTTGTATTTGATCGGATATCGTAGGCGTATAATTAAATAAAATGATTAAAAAGAACCGTTTTGTACGGAACTCGGATGCCAATGTATAATAATATTATATACGTTCGAATTAAAAATGTAATAAACATTTTTTTCCGACATAAAGTAATTATGCTACTACGTATATGTATCTAATTAATCATTATTAGATACAAATCGAGTTTTGATGAAAGTTAAAAATTGCATATTTCGATAGCAATATGCGAAAACAAATTAGACAATAAATAATTATACTTGGCTGTGAATCATTTTCGTCTTTCGTTTTGTTTTTGATTTTGAACGGAACTATAGTGATATTTAAAGTGATGTTCATTTTTTTTTTACTATGAACATTTTTTTATTACTAGGTAATTTTTTTAAGTATATTTTTATAATTAAAACTTATTTCCATCGGTATATGTACACCTATGAATATAAATAAATAATACAGTAAAAACAGGAAATTGTTGACTTTTTTTGATTTTTCCAAAAATGACCGGAAAATAGCATAATACAGGTTATTTCCTTACAATTTTGAAAAAAAAAATTGTATCTAGAAATTTGAAATTTTCACATACTATAATTATTTATATATTTTACTAGGTTTCACATAAACGTCACAAAATTTTCAAATTGTTTATAAATTTATTTATCTCGTATTAATTATATGTGTTATGCGGAAATTCCGCTCAGAATAAGAAGTGATTTATGAAGAAGTGATCATTGCATTTCAATTCAATATATCCACCACGTGTATCCTACCCGACGGATGATGTGTTTCCACACCATTCCGACCAGAGTTTAATTTTTAAAAGATATATCATATAATGGTGTCAACAGATATGTATTTGATTATGCTATAATACATATATATATATATATATATATATATATTTTTATAATTCCAATGGAAAAACAAAGGTGAAATCGATTCAAGTGATTATTTACAATATTACAACAAACCGGTATCAATGTATTAGGTTTACTATTGGCGGTATTGAAAAATTTGCTATTATGTGAAATCTGATTAAAAGTAATATGAGATAAACGCATAAAGAAAATTCCCGTATTGAAAATATGTTGTCTGTAGACAATTAAGACATGATCCTGTTTTTCAGAATATACAGAGAGAGGATTTTTTTACATTTTCAAAATCGATTTTTCTGCTCGTCATATTCCGTATTTATGATAATACAGCACTTGGCAAATATTTCAGTAATACTACGAAGCGGAAGAACTGCAGTCATGACGAAAATCGAGATTTAACGTAATATTATATAACAATATAATATAACTGCGTGGTAAATTTCGTTCTCGACTGCATTAACTTACGGACTTTATTATACTGCCGTCCTAGTGGCTAGTGGCATGTACAGTAGCTGACAAATTGCCATATACTATTGTAAATTTGAACATGAATACACTTTCATCATTTTCGGATCGATTTTAAAATACGTTTACTGTATACAATTGGATATACCAAAAAGCATTTTCCCATATATTGACTTCTTGTATAGTTACACACGTACTGCACTTACAACAAGGAGGGCATAACTGAGTATTTACTTCTGAATATATTTTTTTAAATTTTAAATGAAATTAACTTGTTAGTTATACGTAAGCTATATACTAATTGGAATTAGTTAAGTTAACAACTAAATTATATATTTTTCTAAGTTAACTCATTACATATAAGTTAAAAGGTTAAAAATACATTTAAAAACGGAAGGATCAGCCCTGTTAATGCTGTTGTAGGTATATAAATATTTAATAGATTTTTCTCATTTTTTTAAATATTTTTTTTATCCGTAATTGATCGCGTTTCCGTTTTAACATTTAATTATTTTAAACATCCAGTTTACTTGTACGTTCGTGCGAACCGGTATTTTTCGAAATGTTATTTTTTGACGAACTGTCCTATAACAGGGCTATATAGACGTATTATGATGCTCGTGCGGTTATTAATTATTATTTATGTATAACCGTTAACCAAGTTAATCTGTATCATACGCTACAATTATTATTAATTACTGTCTATGAACTCGACCGAAAAAGAGTTTTGTGCCGACACTAACCTATCGTCGAACAGCGAAATGGGCCGGGGCGGCGCGTAGGACACGGTGGACATTTGCTGTAGTTCCATGACGGCGGCGGCCCTGCCGCTACCGCCGAACGGCGCGTGCGACGAGGGCGATTTTTTCGCAGCTCCGTACAGCTGCCTGTAGTACTTCTCCTGGTCGCCGTACATCCAACACACTTTCCACCATTGTCGGCACATCAACACGTTCGCCTTGTTGTTGTTGTTGTTGACGGACGACGGCGGTTGCTGCGAACCTACCGCGGTCGTGGTCGTGGTCATCGTCACTTCGCGGTATACCGAGACACCCATTCGCACGGCGCACTTTTCATGAAACGAAAACGGTGGGAGGGCGAGAGGGGCGTGTGATAAGAATAGAAGAAAAAACGGAAACGCAAATCCGATGGCGCGAAAAAAAAAATCATCCGGTCGCCACGGGACGACGCACGTAATGATGCTCGGGCTACCGATCGGTCTCGGACACTGGTCCGCCTTGCCCGACGACGACGACGACGACGGTCGCCCTTGCCGCCGCGCCTCCTCCTCCTCCTACCGGTGTTTGTCGGTCCACCCGGTTCGGACGGGTTTGCGGCGTACGGGAGAGGGGGACGGCACCGGTGGCGGGCGGCCGGCGCAATCATCATCGCGTATTGGATACCAGATACCAGGTATACGCGCGCGTTACATTACACGGTTCGGCCGTAAAATTACGATGCGTAGGTATTACGTTTGCGCGTGCGTGGTGGTGGTGGTGGTGCACACGGGACATGACGAGGGCCCTCGGGGCCCAAGATAATATTCTGGTTTTCGTTTTCGTTTTTTTTTTCCTAACCTTTTACAGTCAACGACGAATTATTTTCAACACGATACGTACGAAATAACAACACACCCGGTGCGGTGGTAGGTTTACATAATATATATACACAATATGACCACGCGGTGCACGAAAACCGTCGGTGCGAGTGCACTTATATAGGTATATATAGGTAATAATGGTTTAGGCGTATAATATGGTTAGGTACGTGCCGTAATCGATGGGCGGACGCGTCATTGTTGGCCTGCGGACGATAAGGGACGTCGGCGGGCATCTTCCGTCGTAAAGGGTTGGGGTGGTTATTACACGTGGAATGTTACGCGTACGTGTAGGGTCACCCAAAATGTGGACAATTTTTACGATTTGGCGGTGACTTTCCGTCAAACGATTGTCAGTAGTGTCGAGTTTTTCGTCGTCTCAAACAAATAACCTCCCCCCTCCCGTTAATACGTATAGCTATATATAGCTACGATATATAGTTTGAAATTTTAATCACGAAAAATGTTGTATTCGCTACACCGACAATTTCATTCTTATCTTTATAACGTTACAGAGTACCTAAGTAATAAATGAAAATTTATTGTCCTAGTATAATATTAGTACTTTGTTCAATCTGATTAGTAGAATCATTTAGTACAATTCAATTAGTACAATCATCTGATTGTACGGGATACCTCCTGGTGGTATATTCCGGGTAATGGTAATGGGCCTAATCAAATTGGGGCGCAATCCACAAAATGTGACCCGAAAGCAAGTCACCTAGCTATGGTATTGAATTACGACCGGATGAAAATTTACTTAGTTTTATGAAAATGGGACCAAATTCACCTAACGCCGACTTTTCGCTATAGGTGCGTACATGTTATTCTGGAAAATTTACATTTGCAAAAAGTGTTTTTTAAGAATATTATATGAAAACGCGTACATGTATGGCGACAGACTCGGCAATAATTGCACGGTATATATCTTATATGTTACATGGTGTCATGCCAGTGGTGTAATTTCAATTTTTACTAGAAGAGGTAAAAATGACCTACCCCTTTACAAACAATGTACGTTATTTCTTGTAAATATGCGAAAAAAAGCTCATTAACGATTTTCTGTATTTTACAACAAAACTAGACTAATTTTATCCAATCATCGGTACTTTAAAAATTAGTATACTATTTTGTATTATGGAAAAAATTAATTTAGTTTAAATACGTTAAAACGGTCACACCAAGATGTTATAGATATATGTACCTATGTGGATGTACGTCTAAGTCCGGGTATTTTGAACCGTGTTCGATTGATCGCCCTCCCCCTCCAACTTGAAAATATACGCTAGAAAGTGATGACAGAGCTAAAAAATAATTATAGTCACTGATGATAATACAGGAGTCTACTCTATGGACGCAAGATACAGTAAACAAAATACGGAAATCGAGACATGGCTTCATACATGAAACAATATAATTGACATCGCCAGACGTACTGATAACTTTGCGATCACAAGACACCAAAAACATTAAGGGAGGATAATTAACGAGTAGTACAAACTTAGATTGAACGACATGTATAATCACTCAATTTAAATTAAGAAGGACTGGAAGAGTATACCATGATACCATGGTAAACCACGACCAGTAAAATTGGAAGTATGAAATAAGAATCGAGAAATTGCGATTGTGACGCAAAATGTGCAGTGCTTAAATAGTCCGGTACACTGAACTGAGGAATAACTATGGATTGAAATTAAACATGCCATTAGAGTGGCTAAAAACTGCATGGGAATGGGAGTATACGTGAGACAACCATTCAACAAGGACACAAAATGAAGAAGAATAATATAAAAATCATAGTTTAGAAATGAAATTTCATAATATCCATATAGTGTTAAACTGTTAACTACTCGTATATATTTTCACATCTTTGGCTTTGAATATTTATTGAATGACGATTAACAATGCGAAATCTTTTTCTCTCTTTCTATATATATATTAATATGACTTTAAACTGCAGAGAACAGAGGATAGATTTTTTTGGTTTAATATTTTTTAGCGAATATTTAAAGAATAAATAATGTGACAAATAAACCTATCAACATCTGATCTGACCTGTATTGAATGTATCGATTTATACGTGGAAAAAGCGTTATTTTGTAAAAAAAAAAAAAAAAAGAAAACATTCAAAGGGACAATGTTGTATTTTGTAGTTTTGACACATTTGTAAAATCGCTGTCGCTTTACAGAAAGTCTGAAATTGATGTGGTGTCTTATTTTTAGAGGACACTATCTATACGGGCTTGCATATTCCTTTGTAACTATGGCGTAGTTTTTCTGGGCAACAATACACATAGTATATATAACACAAAAGCGTTTATAATTCGAGCAAAATTAACCGGCTGTACATAATTGGAATGCCATCTCAACGAGTCGTATAATAATATGCCATTTCAATTATGGTGACGTGAGGTCCAAAACGACGCGATTCGTTGCGTGTGCAATAGTGTGGATGTTTTACAAACGGATATATATATATATATATACATTTTTTTTTTGTCAAAGACGTGACAAATCCTATATTACAAAACGAATTCTCCCCCAAAAAAAAAAAAATGTACCTCGTATATATATATATATTGTAAATATAATTAACGTTTTTGACAGTACGATATGCATGAATTTGTTTCAATAATAATATCCTACATACATATCTTCTAAGTATTCACGTCAAATTCATTTCGAAAAATCAAACCGTTTTTAAACTATTATAATGTCAATTATTAACATTAATCATTATCATCAGTCATATGAATCACAATAATAACAATAATAATTAAATAATTTACTATAAGGAGGCTATATATCTATACTAGCTTTTTTAATAGAAATTATAAATATATTTATGGAATTTGGAAAATAAACAACTATAAAGCTTCTTAATTCATATAATTTACAAGTAGTTAGTTCTAAACCCATACATTTTTTAACATTTGTATAGACCTGAAAATTATTAAAAACAATCTAGATACCTATAAATGTAGTTCATACGAGTAGGTATACGAAATTTAAAAAAAGACAATTATTTTGAAGATTTTATACATTTTTAGTGGCTGATAATTATAAAAACAACATTTATATAATATTTAATAGTTTAAAAAATATAATATTGTAACACAAAACAAAAATGACTGAGGTAGGTAATAATATAATATAGAAAATATTTGTGTTATAGTCTTCAACAATACACGAAATACGTAGCAATGTTTTTAAATCTGTTTTCAAATATGTACAGAGAACTTTTAAGTGCATAAAGTATTACTATTTCATTTTAAATACAATTTTTTCTAGTATTTAAGTTTAATTACAAATGTTCGCAAAGTATAACGTAATAAAATTATAGAAAAAAGTTATGGTAGTTTAATTTTATGTTTAGATTTTAAATTAAAATAAGTAATCTTTCGGTTTACCAACTTTATTTAAAGATGAAAAATGGTATTTACATTTTAATTTCGAAGAAATTGACAGTGTAAACAACATAAAATAAAACGTAATGCCATCTTAACGTCAGTTGTATAATTATCTCGAGTCAAAAATTAAATAAAAGAATAAAAATGAGATAATTAGTATAAAGACCACACAATATTTAATTGTTCGTTGTATAATATATTTAATTAAAATATTAAACAAATTGCAAATTAAGTCTTAGTTAATATGCGAGTAGATATATTTTATCAACTGTGGCCGGAAAAAATAGTTTTCAGTTTTTAAAATCGATGTAACAATTAATTAACACAAATCCTAATTATTTTTGGTATATTATAAATAAAATATCCAATTTTAATACATTTCAAAAAAAAATTGTTAAAAAATTGAATTTACGTATAATGTATAATGTGTATTTGTGTAAACCTATATTTTTAAATTGTACCTATATTATTTAAAATTCGACAATCAACACAAATCCAATAATTATTTTAACAAATATTCTTTAAACCGAATAATTATATGGTAAATGTAAATACATCTAAAGATAATTATACGTTTAAACTTATAGATAATATAAATTTTTAATGAAATTATTTTAAATTGGTACAACTTAAAATATTTTTACACACGATGATTATTAAAATAATATGTTTTAAGTTATCCATTATATAAAAATAGTTTATTTTAGGACATTGATGGTTTAATTAAAGGAAAATTATAAATTCATTTGTTTTTAAATGAAACCTATAATTTGGAATGAATATCTTAAAATGAATGTCTTATTATTTCATTAGTAAAATCAATCTTATTTGTTTAAACTCCAAATTAAAATACACAATAACATTAAAATAATATCGGTATAATAACAGATAAGTATAATCACCACCGGATCTTAGTGGTGGGGCGTCATTACAGAGGGGGAGCACAAAAATGTAAAAATATTTACATTTTTGGAACCTTATCATTTTGTTAAGCGATTATTAAAATTGTGTAATGCTCTTTTTTCTCGTTTTTTAAATTTAAAAGGACGCTACAATTATTTTTGCCTCAGGTACAAACTATTTACTAGAACTATATGTTGTTAAAATGTCAAAACTTGTTAATCACTTTTCAATTTTTTTAAATTTTAAATTTTGATTTATGATTGGTTTTTTATGTATGTATTTTTTTAGGTACCTATACACTTATCGAATTGAAGGAATCAAATAGGATTTTTTAATAAAAATCTTTCCGATAGGAAATTAATTTTAATTGGTATCTATTTTAACATTTTTTAATTTTCTTAGTAGTTTTCTTAAGCGTAAAGGAAAACTACCAAAATTAACATAAAATATAAATAAATTTAAAAAAATACTATACAGAACTCTGGTCAGAATCGTTTTATCCATTAAGTTTATTAGTATAATATAATTTATTAGGTAGGTACTGTTATATTTTTCGAGTTTATTTGACTACTGTTCTTATTTCAACATTTTACTTTTGTGAATTGTAGCTGACAAGTACTGAAATAAGTCAAAAGTACACATCAAGGAATCTAACTGTTGAAGGTGATATATAATTTTATCTTATTCACATATTAAGCTATACAATTCTTCAGAATATTGTGTTAACTGTCGTGACAAACGATCGCGAAAACTTGGCCAGGAAATGTGTGTAAGTTAGTGACGAAAATGTAATTATCTGAAGTTTGATTATATGTGTATAATACAATAATACTGATTACAAGAGAAGTTGTTTCTAAGTACGTCTTCTGATTCATAACTCAATAGAGAACATATAGATAAAGTCAAAGAATTGATACCATAAAAGTGTCATAAGAAGTTTTGATCATTTTATAATTGACATCCGTATATCTACTAATGATAAAGAAGTATTCGATTTGAAAACGAATAAAAAAATAAAAGAAGTTCTTAAAATCTATGGGTACCATCGATATGTTCCTTCAGTTAATGATTTATAAACGTCATTGCTTCGGTGTATACTGTAAATGTATATATTATGTATTTTGGTTCAACATATTGTTTTAATTGTTTAAGAATATTGATATATATATAACTTTGAATGACGAGACGTACCATTGTATAGTTATCACTTTTAATTAAACGGATCGTACTGTATGTCTGTATGTACAATTTTAGTTTAAAATTCATGGGAACTGGGAAGTAACTATATTTCACAAAAAAAATATATATATATTCCGAACGTCCGTACAGTAATTATTTTTATCCGAGTAATTAAAAAAAAAAAAAAAAGGTTATATTAATAAATATTTGTCGGTTAGTTGTAGCGAAGAAACTGTTTTCTAGATTTTCTTCCACGAATGGTATGCACGATGATAATGGCGTCTACGTGAATAATATGCGAGTTGTTAAAATTAATAAACAGATGACAATACGCGCTTTAAACTCTGCAGATACGAGTATTAAAATAATTATTATGGAGTACTTATTTTCATTATTTATCTAAACGTAGTTTGGAAACTATACTCGTGGAATATTTTGATGCCGAGTACCTTTTAACATATACGTAAGTGCAGTGTTGAACCCAGATAAATAAAATTTTATCTAGATAAAGATAAAGATAAGTCATAATAATATTATCTAGACAAAGATAAAGATAACTAAATATTTTTTTTATCTAGATAAAGATAAATAAATTGACTTTTTATATAGATAAAAATATTTTTATATATATTTTTTTTTTGCTTGTAAAAATAAAGAAATAAAAATATTAAAATATTTTTCAAAGACTCTTATCAAATTTATAAACAATATAATACATTGTAATGAAATTACCGTAGCCATTAATTTCACAAATACAAGATTCGTTTTCCTCCCCTGTCCTTTTTACTCCAAAAAAATTCAATTCCATTTTCTTTACTGACCATAGATAGGCAAAAAAAAATATACTCTCTTCAGTTCACCTATATGAATTCGGATTACTCGCACAGTTTAAATCTATAATATTCTTTGATTCACTGTACAAGTGAATTTCCTCGCGAAGTAAAAATTATTGCAAATAATTAATATATGTTTAATGTACATTAAATACGTTTGAAGTGTATTTATATAAAATATATATTGGCAAAAAATTATTTGGATGAAAAAGGTCCACACAATTTATAATTAAAATTAATATATATTAGGTAGGTACCCAAATAATAATAAAAATTAATTGTTTCGCCCAGATTCACTGTAGAATTTGACAGAAAGCAAAATAATATAATAAAAATAATAATATATACCTATATAAAATAGGAACATTATTTCATTTCATTACAATTATTTCATGATAATATATAGGTAGGTATATTTAGGTACCTATGTTATTGTTTTCCTACATGGATGGTGAAAACAGTTTGCTTATCTGTTTTTAAAATATTATTATATTAAATACAAAATGCAGGTTTATATTATTATTTACGGTTATATATTATAATATTAATATTAATAATTTTTATAGTTGGCCGTCGAATGTCTAGATTATTAAATTAACTATTTAAGACAATAAAATTATTATAGCAGAGGTACTTGTACAAATAGCCGCCACGCGCAATCGGTCCGAATTTCAAATAACATCATTGGATAATTCAATATGTACTTACCTGGAAACAACAAATTTAATATTTAAAATATACCTACTCATAAGCATAACTAAAATTATAACGAAAATTTAATGGAAATCAAAATAATTAAAAAAGTATCTAGATACATTTATCTAGATGCGTAAAATATTTATCTAAGATAATTATTTAGATAACTTGTAAATTTTTATCTAGATAAGATAAAAGATAAATGAACTTTATCTAGATAAGTCTCAACGCTGCGTAAGTGCCTACGGCGAAATTAACGTGATTGCGTATACTTAATATTATGATAACAGCACTGTATAAAACGTGCGTCTCAAGTCGTTCTCCGTATATGTGTGTATTATATTAAGAGGAAACTTTTGCGAAGGGTCGCTTTGAAGAATGTGTACAGTATGCACCGCGGTGTATATAATTATTTAAAGGACGAGTTTGGCGAACTTTGGTGCCGATATCGACTTCTTAAACGGTCTTTACGCGTGAAATCTTCGCCCGGCTCCCCCGCGCGATCCCGTCGTCGAACATCCATTACAGATTCCCGCGAATCTTGGTAACGGTAAAGTTTTTTTTCCCATCCCTCTCCTTCGGTCCCTGCAGGGAGTTATGACGTGAACAACGTAGCGAGTCCGTCCCCGCGTTATCCAATATCCGTACATCCCGAGGACCTTAAACGGCCAGGGTCGTATTGTTTCGATTACAAGTTACGATAATATATTATACCACTATAGGTGTACTTTATTCCTTGAAATATAACGCACGAGAACACCGTTTGTAATAATATCTCCCCTACAGGGTCCAACCTTCCACCGGGTGCCCACCACGGCAGCAATGAACAGTTTTGGACGTACCTCGGGGTCGCCGCAGCGGTAAAGTTCGGTCTATCGATCGGTCTGTATACACTATATGAAAGTTTATCGTATTCCATGTATTTATTATATATATTTTATTGTCAGTCGTGTGTCTCCTCTTTCTTTTTCCGGCCTCGGGAAACCATAATATTGTATACGGCGCAGTAATGGAAACAACCATACACATAGCTACCGTTACCGACTGCAAATCGCGAAGACACTACGGGGCCATATTGCCGCACAGAATCGCGAAAATTCCACGAAATGTGTTCGATTTCAATATTATTATTTATGTACATCGACAAATCCAATATTTATATACTGTAAACAAAAAAAAAAAGACCCAATTTCCGATATCGAGTGAAATACGTATTATACATTTCAGCACGGATTTCGAATGGTAAACCATAAACCTTGTTATTTTTATCATGTACATTATTTGAAAACGTCCCGTTTTTTACGCAACTGAACTACCGGGACGTGTGTACTATTGTGATACACGCGTATTTTGTATCGTTTAGAGAAAACGGTCGTATAAACGAAACATGTCATCAAATTTTTCAGTGCTAATCGACTGTATATATAGCGTGATAGTTTTATACAATATCCTTGAGATATTTATTTTAATAATCGAAAATTTTTAAATTTCTTGATTATGCTAATATATTGTACATTGTATGTATAAAAACGCAATTTTTCGGTTAAAATACTTAGTTAATTTTATTTGTTTGCATTCATTTATTATTGTCGGGTGTATGTAATTCTATGGGCGTTAGAAATTTGAACGATTCGTTTAGCTACAGAGAATGCATACGAAAAAAGTTCAATTTGCATGTAAATGCATATTTTAGAGATAATGGCATATTTGAAGAATTTTGCATATTTAAATATATTTTATAGGTATAAAATAAAAGTTCATCAAAGTAATTTTTTTTATGCCTATATTTTATTATGTAGATATATAAATAAAATAAAATCTTAGAAAAAAAAAAATGATAAAAATTGTTTATACACAAATGCATGGTTTATTCATTTATATTAAATAAATTTATTAGGTAAATTTTTCATAAAATTTTTTTAAAAGAAAAATTGCTTTAACATACATAAATATTAAATATATATATATTTATTTTTTTAAATAGGCATTGTACTCTAGATATACATATTATAAAATTGATGTCTTATTAGAAGAATAATTTGAAAGTACTTAGTTATAATTAAAAATATGATGTAATTTAAAAAATATGTTTACATATAAATACATATATTTAACATAAGGGCATATTTTCGCAGAAAAAGTATATTTTTATATATTTCTTAAAAATTATTAAATATTAAATTCATGTTTTAATTTTTTTTTTTTCGTACTATTTTCGCTTTTTAATTATAGTATTAACGTGATTTTAATTTTAAGTAATTACTCTTCAATATATATATATATATATATTATATATGTATGTATAATATAAATATATATTTAATGTAACATTATTGTGTAAAGCCTTAAGCAATTACACGTAAACATCTAAAACGTTACTATAGTTTGCTCGGTTCTAAAATGTCTTCATTTTAAACTTTGATTGTCAGGAAAATTGACGTTACAAGGACTCCGAATCAAATTAATTTTTGGGGTCCCTCGAGCCTTGGCCAGGTCTACTGTATATAATTTTATATGCCATTCCCGCCGAACTTTGGCTATCATAACTCTCTTTGTACGGAATATTAAACGAGACGAATGCTTACTGATAAGAATGAAATTTACATCTCAGCTCTTATGATTAAGTTTCAACTCCCTTGATTATAAACGCATTAAATTGTAACATATTATATCTACCATAAATTTTGTTATATTTCCTAAATTATTCTTTCGGGCATGCAGTATATAATACGTAAATTTTTATATCCGTTGAGCGTATACTTTAATACTTATACCACTATGCACGAACGCCGTCTGACGGGGTTGCTTAAATTAGTAATCCAATTGTAAAAATTAAATAGTTATTAGGGTAGTTTTATACTCGAAAAGTGCACTCGCTAATCATAATCAATTTCACCAGACTGGTAGCTGAAAAGAATAATACCTTTGGTATGGAACACAATGGTAATTGATACAATTGTAGTCTGTTTTGTTTTATACGTTCACACTTACGTAGTTGAGCACAAAAGGAGATAAATTATATCCTCAAAAAAGTGTTTCTGTGATTGTTTGTAATTTGAAACCATAATCCTGTAACTATTACGATAGTACTTGTATATCAAATGGCACAAGCACAAATCTTTAGTGACGGTTTCATAATACTATATATATAATATTTCATATTTGTAAAATAAAACTATAATATAGTCGATTAGTAACATTTCCCGTTGATGTATGCATTGTACGTACGCATTAATCATCCATTCGATGTAATCGTTAAAAAATAATAAACGTAGTAAAGAACTTCAGATTCGAAATGTATTATATGTCACACACAAACATCAGTATTTTCATTGGCCGGAAGTTTGTTAGAATGGAAGTGGTATTAAATATATTATGAGAATATATTTATTAATTCTTCTTCTATACAGGTTTTCAATGTGAAATAGAGTTTTGAAAGTACAAGTAGATTGTTCATTTTAGTTAAAAGCATTATGAACTTTGTTCAGCGTGCCTCTGTTTTACAGTTGTGACCTTGTGTCCTCGATTTACAAAACCTTCCAACCTTAATCCCTAGGTTTAATGTCTTAATGTTAAACATACTTTTATTCGCATTTACCTAGGATATATCGGCTAATCGTATTTAACCATTAGGCTATACCACTCGCATTTCAAGTTTGTACATGTTATCTCATTCTCACATATATTTGTTTTTATGAATAATATTATGCTAATATATTGACTTTATATCGATCTCTATTCTATGCATTAATAAGAATGTTTTAACTTTTTACTAGTATTAATATTATTAATATTTATTTTATTAAAAATTAAAAAACAAAATCATAATAAACATTTTTTATTAAACAAATTTATGATAGCGAACTTTGTAAAATCAAAATACATAATGGTTTATTTTAATATAAATAGTGTGAATTAATGCGTTTAGTCAATAATTATGTAATATGCATATTATGTGAACTGATTTTCATTTATATGTAATATTTTAGATTCTGAGTAGTGAGCCAGTGGTTTTAAAATGATGTTTATTTATTTAATTTGTGGGAATAACAATAACTTTTCGACCAGATGACTTGATCTAATTGTTACTAGAATAGTACCTTGAAGAGGTTGTTTTCGATTTTTTTTCTTGTTATTTTTGATAAATGTATAAGAATAAAAAATACCGAAAATAATTTTAAAACGGAAAAAATACTATTTCGTCAATGTTTAATTTGCAATTTCAAGCTATTTATCGACATTATAAATTTCACGATTATCAAATCCTAAAAGGGGTAATTCTGGATTTTAAGACTTGAAAATTAAATTTAAATTTACAGTACAATACTCTAAACATAAAAAATATTGTTAAAAATTATTTAATAAATATAATTTTTTAATTATAAAATGGTAGTAATACAAATTTTTTTTTATAGCCATTTAAAATGTACATTTATTATTTCGATGTAAAATGTACCCGAATTTCGTGGTAAAAAATGATCTAAAGACTTGAAATTTTCACAGAGAATGTATTTATAATATTAACTGAATACAATTTTCAAACATTTTCATATAAATTTTGTTTTTTTTTTAAATCGGTAATTTCAAGTTAATAAATTCAAGTGAAAAAAAATATTTATTTTGTATGTTAATTAAGTCGAAAATGGAATTTCTTCGCTATAGTTTATTTATTACAATGAAATAATAATTAAGAATATTCCTTTTTAAAAATTTAAAGCGTATATTATACATATATCTTAAGCATATATATATATATATATATAGGATGCAGCAATAATGGTGTTTCTGATGCGGCCGAAACTTATTTTCGATTTAAGTGGGCCGGAAAAAATGCGCCTAATGAGGCGAATAAAACAAAAAATTTTCCTACAAACATATTCACTTTACATTTGTTTTTAGAACGTTTTTCAGATGTTCTTTTACTGGAAAAATCACAGTTGACCGCAGTATTCAAGATTTTCTCGTTATTTACCCATTCACAACCCACCGAAATTGATAATTTAAAAATGACAAATCGTATTGAAAAAAACACGTGAATTTTTTCAAGCATCTACCATTCCACACACGGCAGGTACCTACCTGCATCATGACATTATCACGTACACATTTGAAACGTTTCGACATTTTACCTATACGGTTTCATAAAAGGCCCGTAAATTCGACGTGAATAGAATATATCGAGACCATATTACACGTGGGTACCTATACCTAACCGCGACATCCGTGCTCGACTTTGGCGGACCGTTATAATGTAATATTGTGAATACATCAGTCGACAAAACGGCAGCTATTCCTCCGGCGTAATATACCGTTGGTTTCGGAAGTTTGTGACTACCCTGTGACAAGTCTATTAAATAATACACCGCACTACGTAACATGTTCATATGTTTAGTAATAAGCTCTAAAGGGACTCGCCGACTATAGTTGTACACTACCGATTTTCTATACGTTATATATAGTCAACAATAGACAATTATTACAGGTAATTATTATAATGTGTACATTGTACGCGTACGTATTCGTGTAACCGTCGTGTGCACCGAGTTTAATACGTTTAATACCCACTGCGAAAACAAACGCACGCAGGTTTTTTTTAACAATGACAATAAACACGGCCATTAATATAGGCCAAAGTTTAAGTCCGATAACAGTAAAATTTCATTTAATTCGAGTGGAAATCGTACGTTAATTTACCAATAAGTACTCGCAGAAATGTTTTCTTTTCGAAAATATCCTATCCTACGCTATTCCAGCATTCCTACAGGACGAGTGAGTACCCGCGAAGCTTAGTCACACGTCAGAAAGAACATTGTGTATCGAAAAAATAAAACAAAGCATGGACAAGCTATAAATATAAATATTGGTTACAATAAATAATCATCGTATCGAAGAAAACTAGCTAAACAATAACTACAAAAACGATTATGAGACGTGTGTAGTAAACGAGGCAGACCAAAGATTTCGGAGAGTTTTGGAATTTTAGAGACGAAAATTAAACCGGGCAAAGAGAACAACCAATAAGAAGATTATGACTGAAGTTTAGAAAGTAAACATCTGCATGATGTGCATGAAGGGACAAAGGTAGGCCTTAATGAGAAAGACTGTATAAGAGGACACTACACACACGATTTTTAAAGGGATTCTGTGTAGGTAAATTTTATAAAATTTCAAGAAAAATGAAAACCTAGTTGTTCATAAATATTTGAATATATTTAAGAATAATTTAAAAAACTAGCCTTGTGCCAATATCATTTTTTTTATTGTTGTGTAATAACGGTATTTATTAAACAAAGATGTATGCCTCCAAATTGATTTTATAACCATAACACCTATTATCAAAATTAAAGAAGACATTTTCGAGTGCACCTCAAAGCTTTTTTTCATTATTCCAAATATGACTTAAAATACATTGCTTATAAGTGAACAATATTTTTAGCATATTTAAATAACTGCAACTATTTTGGAGTTAATTTTTTCTCGAAAAATTTGTTTTCTTAAATTTTGATAATGGGTGATTTGCTTTTAAATTCACTTAGATGAAAATTATTTGCAATCTAAGTGAGCGTGTTTTATAGTACTAAAAATCATCTGTGTTGCGTCCTCATTACAACATAATTTAAGGTCCATATAAGAGATGTAGAACAGTATAGCTAGGAAGATCTAAAAATTCATTTATTTCCAATTTAAAAAAATATTTCTAGTACCTCTATTAAACATTGTAACTGATGACTGTAACAATGGAGAAGAATGCATTTTAAAATTGAAAAACTAATATATTAAAATAATACAGATAAATTCCAATAAACTAAAATATAAGTTATAAGGGTTTCGGTAAAATGTGCAATTATAACTCAACTCGACTAACATCTTTTGCTTTAAAATTTAAAATTGTTGATTCTGTGGTATATTTTTAAAATGTATTCAATTAAGTGTTCAAATAAAATATGTAAATAAATAACTATTCAAATATAATGAAATATCTTTTTTATTTTTAATTAGATAGTTATTAGATTAGAATTATATTTTAAATTGAATTTGTTTTTATTTAAGAAAAAAAAAAAATATATATATATATATATAAAAGTTATTATGAAAATGAGCTGTAAAAATGAAACCTAAACAGTTATAAGCTATAAACAATCGTATATATGTATTTTATTAAAACATCTACTTGTTTGTTACGAATTTTTCGTCAAAACGGTTTAATTTTCAGCTTGTAATACAATTATTTGCGTTTAATTTTTAAAACGTACACCTATCATTAAAATTTACCATTTAATTAACATATGGTAAAAATAATATAAGAATTTCCTGTTATAAGATGCGAATACTCGTGAGATGTTAAACTAGAAAAGTCCCATCTCCGTAAACAAAATTAGACATACCTCGCGTTATTGCACTGTTTTTTAAGTGAAATATAACGTAGGTAATAGTCAAAAAGTAATTTTCTTAAAAAACTAGACTTGTTCAGTAGCTGGTAACGAATCTTTCAAATAGCCAATAGGTATACAAATATTTATGAATTTTAATTTACAGTACTTAATTATATGTATTATATTATGATTGTAGGAAAAAAAAACGATAAGGACTTTGAGCGTAATCATTATTAGGAATATAGCAGTATATATTATTATGTATCGACATTATTATTAGATTATGATAACTAATACAACATAATAATATATAATGTCTGACTTAACCGTTGGACGCGACTATAATCATAATCAATTTTTTCAAATTATTCCGGTTTTAAAAAATCATGATAACGACAAGCCTGCAGTATGGGCAAACCCTAGTCAATTATAGTTCACACATATGTTTTTCCTATTCTGCAACTATATACAAGCCCGTTTCCGTTATTTCAATTTCGTGGAACATAAACATAAACACAGAATGATTCACTAGGCATGATGTCCAACATTTTTAACCCCCAAATTATGTTTTTATTTGAAAAATGAATATATATATAAATGTTATAATAATATATATATATATAATATAATATATATTTACATGACACTATTTAAGTGACGTAAAAATCAAAATATTGGTAAGCTAAACATTCAAGTGTTAATACTTAGATATTAAAATTAAAAGTCCGGTTAGTAGGGACCAGTGGAAGCACTTCGCACGTCGGATTGGATACTGGTGGTGGATGTATTGAATTTAAAATCAATGATAAATCATTTCTTTCTAAAAAAATGATTTTGAATGAAGCTCAATGGAATTATATTATATTTTGAATTTTTACAATCATTTTCCGTAGTTTTATTTGAGTTTAATAAAACTATTGAGAAAACCGAAAATGTACATTTTTCAAGTACCTACTACAATACATTTCCTATCGGAACGGTTTTTATTTGAAAACCCTACTTAAATCTTTCTAACCAAAAACGTGTATATTAAATATATATATACGTATATATAACCAAGACATGTTTATTTGTTATTTTCCAATTTTAACATTTTCTCTTCGGGATCGATATTTTTTCGTTACGTTCTATACCCGAAAAATATAACTTTACTACTTCTGCCCAAAATAGTATGTACATCGTACATACTCGTATATGAAAATAAATAAATAAATTAGAAACCTGTTAATAGGGAATGGGAGCACTTTATTTTTTGGATAGCATACTGGTAGTATTGAATTTGAAAGCAATGATAAATCATTTCTTTCGATAAAACGATTCTAAACGAAACTCGGTGTTCGTTTTTTTTTTTTTTTTATGGTAGTTTTATTTAATACATAGTGTTATATTATAATCAATATATTTACACTTAATATTGAGCAAGTGGAAAATTTGCCTTTTTAAAATTTCAACCACAATACATTTTCTTTTAGCAAATTTTTACCCGAAAATCCTACTCGAATTCTTTTGTTCAAAAAGTGTATTGACGCATAATAAAATTAAATTTGAAAATTGTAATAATTGTCGTTGAAATGCAGTTAACAAGTTTTGATATTTTTACTACCTCGATATAGCTAGTGTACTTTTTACGTTACGGGTATGATATAATTTTTCAATTTATAAAAATTTTATTTCTTAATAATAGATAATATAATAAAATAAATAATAAATTAAATATAATAGTGATTCCTCTCATCTATAGTCGAGAAAACTACTGGGAGAATCGAAACACGATCTCAATAAAGTACTAACTAAAACAAAGTCTCTATGAAAAAAAGTTCTACACTAGGAAACTTTTACTTTAAAGTGTGTAAGTACATACATAAAAAAATAAAATAAAACACACAATATCATTGTTAAACCAATAATGCATTTTTCCTCGGCACAGATTCTAAAGTTTTGAAACTTCCATATAATTGAGGGTTAAACAATTAGTTCGTGAACCCTGCGGTATCTATACTATATATAGTCACGAATGATGCAGAACATATAACGTACAGTTAGGTGTACACAATAATATGTGAGACGGTAAAATATTATATTGAACCCTAAAATATTTACTTCCATGACTTTTATATATTTAACTATACACACTGACTTATGTTTTTGGATTTTGTTCAAAAACATACGAGATAATAATAACATGTCGTATATTATGCTTGTCACGCGGTCAAGTGGATAAAGCGTCTATCTCACAGCAACGGCTATTTCAAACGGGAGCCTGAGCGCGTATTTGTGTGTCCATCGTAAGCACATCGACTATCCATAACCATAAAAACAAGCTGCGGCAATGATTTCTGTATGATGATTGCACATTTTGATTAGGTATTGATTTCGGGAAATGTAATCATTACAGACGTACCTACCACTACCCTGTACGGTGACAACGGTGGTGTAGGTGCTAGGCGATTTTCAAAATGTCAATAGTTAATCAAAAATCGAGTAGAGTGTCGGCACGTCGACCGAATGGAGAGAGTGATAAAAACCCGACACGATCGATAATAATTAATTTCGTAAGTAGGTATAGCAATGTAATATATATATATAGATCAGGCGGACGATTGTCAACATATTTTCTTGTCGAAACGGAGTATTGGCAAACGAAATCATTTTCACGACCATTTCCTATACACGTGTACGTTTGTTCTTATAACAACACGTAGAAATTTATAAGCTATATAATCATAAATACATTTAATGGAATGTGTAAATTGGCCGTCCGAGCGAATGAAACTATACAACGCTTATATTATAGGCAGACACTATATATTTATTTATTACTCAATATATAATAGGTAATATTTGTACACTTTTTATGCCCGTTAATTAGTAATTTTCTCTACGTTTCACATTTTTCCACATTTATTACTTGGCACATTATATTGTATTATACGTCGTTTTAATTATATATATATATGCTAACATTTCGACTGTATTAGATTAACGTATAGATTTTTATATTTTTCCCGAGTCCAGAACGAACATCGATGTGCAGTTATGTAATATTAACCACACTCGGACTTGGCGATGTAAATGTGGTCGTGGAAAAAGCTTACGAAATAACATCAAATAACAACGCAGTTCTATATATATATATACGGTTGAAAGACCGAAATATTAGGCATAAATCGATAATGGTCAGTACTCTCTGATATTACAAGGATATGACTAACAACATACCGAATACCTCTTTCTTGTATTTATAGAAAACTATTCTAAATATTTTTATAAATTTCCAAGATGTGTCTAAGATACATATACGTCGCGTTGGCCCGAAAAATTGTCAACAGGAAGATTCTTGTCCCGCTTTTTGACACAGGGTCCTGTTTTTGACCAGTTTTTTGCTTATCTACCGCTTCTCTAAGCGATTTATGTAAACGTTTGATAGAAAATTAACGACTGACTTGTTTTTCCATGCTTATTCACCATTTTCAAATCGATTTATGAAAATTTTGGTGGAAAATTGTTACGAAATTCACATTTTTTTTTTATTGTTGCCCTGTTTATTAATTTTCAAAACGTTAAAGCAGCTAATATTATAGTGTACTCCATCTATTTCAGTATTTTATCGGATATTATAAATATAATTTTGGAAAAAATATGATTGCGTGCATTCGTGGATAAAATATAGCAATTTCGTAGCTGATTTCGTGTACGCAATCGTTTTCTACACTCTCTTTTCTGTACCTATACCGGAGTTTATCACATCTTCCTTCGATATAGTATTATGCTCTATCTCGACACACGTCAATAATAAATACTGGTCCATATCTTTGATCAGCATAAAAAAAACATTCCGCACACGCGATGGATATTTTTTCAGTGATGTTTTTTATTTCATTTCCTGTGACCAACCGGTTGGCAAATTGTTATGGACGTGATTGCGCCCCTGTACCTTCGTGTTTTAAAACGATAATCGTACGTTATTGCAATACCATATAAACATATTATCTGATATCTAATATATTATCCATGTTCAATTGGATACAGTGTTCGAGAAGTTTATTTTAAGACATCATATTTTAGTATTAATATAATTATATGTGATGTCAATATTAACACGTTTTATAATGAAAAAAAAAATGTAAACGAATAGATCGTTTAGTTTTTAAACGATTAAAACTAGAATTTCCATTTGAAACCTTTTACCCATGAGTATGAAATATCAACTAATACATTTAAAGGGTATAAATTGACAATTGAATCACGAGATGTTTCGAACCTAGAACAATGGGACATATTGAGCCTGTGAAAAATAAGTAGAGGCATTTTGATCCATTTACAGTATATTGAAATTCCTGAGGTTTTTTTAATGTACTTGGCACAATTTTTACATTTGGTCCAGAAAAACTCATGATTCATAATGAGACATTTAGATCCACATTTTGATTTTAGTTTAAGAAGGTCTATATGGAACCAATTTCATATTTACGACAAGTTCAAATATTGATTTGAGGACTTTGATCTATGGAAAAAATCTAAATGTATGTCAGAATCAAAATATTATATTTTTGGAAATGTAAGTTTTTGATTCAAGAATTAATAAGTTTCTGGATCAAATTCTATAATGCACATTTAAAGGTTGGGTAAACTTATGTTATAGCTGTAGTATTTTTATAGTATAGGTATAATTATGAAGACACAATAAAATAAAATAAATCTATAAATTATTTATTTATTACTACTACTACTACTAGTATTTGATAGTATATCATCTGAAAAGGTTTATAAATAAGTACATGTTTTATATTAATTATATAATATATTAATCAACAAAATATTATTTTTAAGTTAAATGATAATATAATATGACGTATAGTGTATGTATTGTGTACATTAGGTACCTATACAAAATTACAAATCAATATACACATATTATTATATAATATTTAAAAAAATGTATTAACTTAACTTAACTTTGTATAAAAATATTAACTAAATAATAACTTATTTACAGAAATCTTAGCTACGTAATTTGATACGTTTACAGTTTACAATATCAATTAGTTAATTAAATAATTTAACACTAACTTAACTTTAACATATTAACTAGTTGATGCCCATCCTTGGTAAAGAGTTGAATTTTAGATTAAATTATCATATAATTACTCACATTTTCGGTTTAGTTTAGATTAATAACGGAAATTCCCAATATATTACAATCTTGATGAAATTATAAAATGTTCACTATCGAAGTTTTCAGAAAAATTAATACTGTTTTATAAGCTATATAATCTATTAAAATTAAATTTTATTTAAAAAATAAAAATAACTGTTTTAAATACTATTTTTTTTTTTAATATAAATATTATAGAACCGGCTCCAATTAATTTTTTTAATAAAAATTAAATTACAAGGCATCTTACTTCAAGAGTCACTCTGTATATAACTGTGTTCGAACTATTATTATAAATTGCTGTAACTGAAATGCATATATGATTTTTGTATACGAAAGTATGAAACCGTATATTGTTATGTAAATTGATAAATAAAAAATATATACGACCCTTTAAAATGAAATCGTTTATAATATAAAAACCTCATAAATGGCATATCGATTTATGAAAATAGGATAAGGTTTAGTGGTACAATATACATCTAAAACAGTAGTATAAATCATAATAGATTTATGCGAATAGATACATATTTGATATCTATATCATTATAAAAAAAAAAAATCATTTTGTACTTTGTAATTTATTTTGTACAAAATACTTAGTAATAATTTTGTAGATAAAATTATGAATTTAATTTTAATATCGGTGCTTGACTTGGAAAAATAATATTATTAGAGGGGCTCGATTGCATATAAGAAATAAGAATGATATTCAGAAAAAAATATACCACGTCAATATCATGATGAGGGGGGGGGGTTGAAATTCTTCGAGCGTATAGTAGTTTCCCGGGTAAGTATATTTTTAAAACAATTTTTTATTTAATTATCTCGGATTTAAATATAAGTTGTTCAATTTGTATTAATACAATGTCTAGTTTTAAAATTAATTTTTTTTTTATAAATCTACGTTCAATTCACAAATAGTTTGGGGTAAGTTGATTTTTTTCTTTTCTTGTCTTGGTTCCTAGGGGGAAGGAGAGGTTAATCCGAAAATCTCCCTGTATGTACGCTTACATAATATATATATATATATATATATTATATATTCATATAGATATTGTTATTATTTGGTACATTAGTTGTTATAATTCATGTGGATACATAAATAATTTGTCTTATTAACATAAATTTGTGTTCACGGAAAAATATTACTATCAGAGAATTTATGGGCCTATATACATTTATAGATATAATTTATGCTGGAATTTAAAACAAATTTAAGATGAAGGTTTCGAATGAATTGGCTATAATAATAAGAAACATATTGTACGATAATCATATTATGCGCACGACTAGTTTTACATTATTTTTATCTGCATAATAAAGTTATATGACAAATTCATAATATATTTTAAACGTTTTCCATATCTTTAATTGTGTATATCGTATTTAACATATCATTATACAACTTCCGTTAGAGAATTTCGCCTGATATGCAAATCAGCAGCTCAAAAGATTATACATGATAATGATGAACATCTCCAAAACTAGACTCATCTAGACAACCCTAGAAGTTTATGTGACAAGTATAGAAACTGTGCACTGTCATCGTTATTGGTGCGTTTACATTAACGTTATTAAAACCATATTGCCTGCATTCAAAATCAAATATGAATGATTCAGATTTATGAAACCCATTATTTTTAACAGTTATGGTGTAGTCCATTTGAATAATAACATATTTTATTGTTCCGAAAAATTCATATTTTAATCATATAGTAGGTAAATAATATATTGTACAAGGTAATGAATGTAGGTAGATACCTACCTATTTAATATTGTTTAGTACAAAATACAAACATACAAACAAACTAAAAAATAATAATTTACAATTTCTGGTCATTGGTTAACGTTAATATCTGAATAATGTATTTAATACAAAAAAAAAAAAAAAAAGTAAACTAGATATTTTATATTATAATTAAAATATAGAATCTGGACGAGTAAACGGCATGATTTTTATTGATAAAACTTTTAAAAACAAAAGATGTATTCGGGTTTCAGGTGAAATACGAGTATTTAGGTGTTCAAACACCAGTATTGAAAAAATTACTTCAGTATTCATCTTAATATTGGTTAATACGAGAGTTCACTGTTCAGTAAATATACATATTATTTTTAAAAATGTCATGATTACCTACTTCAATTTATCATAATAATATAAAAGGGTAAATATAATTCCTAAACACATTTATCAATTTACCGATATAAAATTTGCATTCAACACAAAAATTCATATAAATACCATATTTAGTTAATTTTAATATATCTAAATTTATTTGAGTTTCAGGTTAACTCAAATTTTCTTTTCGGGTTACAAGGGTTTCGGGTGTTCAGATTTTCAATGGTTTTTAGGGTGATGGTAAATTTGGGTTCTAGGAAGATTTATTAATATGTAACAATATTATGTCTTGTTTAAAATGGGATTATCCCATTTTTTGTATTGCATCCTATTGTCTCGACAAATTTTAAATAGGATGCTTATTGTCCCTTTTTTATAGTCTGTTAAAATACTTTTTTCACTTATTTACTGTTTTAAAGCAATTTCTAGATTTATTGAAAAAATGTACACGAATGACCTTTTTGTTATTCCGTTCTTCAATTTTAAAAATACAGTCATCCTATTCTAAGCCTAAGTAATAGGCAATGGAAAAGTTTCGATTTTCCCGTATATCGAGCCCTAATTTTAGAGTACATGAGTAGTTAATGAATTTTTTTTTAGAAACAGATAAAGTATTTGAATAGCTAGTTTTCTAGTGAGATTTGATAGTATTGTGTTATAAATACAAAAATGACTAGAAAAAACAAAAAAGAAATAAAATTAGTTTTACATTTTTTAAATTGTTTTATCTAATCCGGCAATGTTACAATACATTTCGCCTAATCGATATAAGGTTAAACTACATGCAATGTTTATTCAACAGAAAAAATTCCTAAAATATAAAATTTATTTTTTTTACCATGTAATAATTTTGTATCGAATAATCTCGATTTAATATTAATAGCGAATATTTATATAAATGATTACACTTTTGTGTAAATACGTTTCGAATTTAAATGATGAAAAATTTACATTTTTAAATACATTTTAAAAAAGAATGTAATTTTTACTATAAAATTATTATTATTTCATTGTTCTCGCGGTACCTACGCATAGTTATTTTATATTTTATTATTTGTTTAGAGTAGGTATGAGTTCAATAATACGTTTAAATTGTTTCATGAAATTAGATGGCAATGGAATTATAACTTATAATTAAACATTTATAGTATAGAGGGAATAAGTTAAAATATATCAATGAAATGGTAAAGAAAATATTTCTGGCAATCGTTTACAACGTACACGATTATATGATGTTCATTGATATATTGTATCTATTTGTAACCGATTTTTCCGAGGATTCTCAATGGAAAACCAATATATATAGCGTAAAGCTTTTATGGTTTTTTATAGAAATAAATATGTTACGTCTAATATACAGTCTATTTCCACGGTGAAAAATTTGATATCCGTCAAAAAAAATATACGGAAAATATTTTTTCAGTCGGGCCGACGAACATTTTTGAAGAAATTACGACGTTATTCTATATACAAATAATATTTACATTCGTACAAAAACGAACACGGTAGATATTTATATCCAAAAATTGAAAATATATACGGGAAGACGGGTATAATAATATATAGTGCAGTTACTATATTATTATCTATATAGTCATTGAGTTGAACGCGTAAAAAAACCACTATGTATACAACCACACATAAGTATAATCAGATCGTCTTACAGGTGTGTATACAGGGTGTGTCTCAGGATATTTACACATTGCCATACTTTCTATAAATTATACATAGATTTCAGATTTCTATTTTTTCCCCACAATTTTATAAAAATGGCGTCCGGCTTTTGACCATTAGGTACCACAAAATATTATCGATTAAAATATTTTTTTGAGAGATTATGAGAAAATTTTTATACTTATCTATGTTCGTAATCAAGAGTCAAGTCGAAAATTTAAAATCATATTATAATTTGGCCCAATGAGAAGAGCCATGTTTGGGCACTTTGATTGGAAACTCGGATATTGCAGTAACTAATACAATTATCTACTCATCTCTAAAATCAATAAAATGAATAAAATTCATATGTATATATATTGATACTAGTAATCACAGCAACGAGTTGTTAAATCAGGAGGACGGGCGTTAAGAAAAACATAATCTTCCAGCGCACTAGGTTTCCGTTTGTTGTTTGAGTCAGGATACTGTTGACGATGTTTTTCAATGACTCCAAGTAAAAACTTTTTTGTTTCTCTTGATTTGTTAAAACTGAATTAAGACATTCACAAATTTTAAAGATTCTACTTTTTTTCTTCCGTTTATGAATTTTTTATTATTATTCCATGTGCTTGGAGAAGTTTATAAACATTTATTTAAATATCCAATGTTTCGAAGAATTTCAAGTTTTGTTGTCACTAAATCTGATAGTTACTTCTCAGCAATTATATTTTGCAGTTTATATGTTAAAGAACGATATTTTTTATGAGTTTAACATATTGTTTCAGGTTTAAAAAAAATATCGTCGGTTATTTTAAATAAAATATAAACATGTTCTGAAAATCTCTCAAAATAAAATATTAGAAATTAATTTTTATTAAATAATTTTTTTTATAAAAATATTGTATAGTTTAAGAGATGAATCACCCTGTATCATTTTTTCTTTATGATATTCGGTTGAAACTTAAAGTCCTCTCTCTCTTTATTTCGTTCGACCATAAAGTCCTTAAAACTGGGTTGACAGTATACTTGGCAGCATATATAACGAAGGCGACGATACACTCAATGATCTGAATATACCTACTCCAAATGTTTTTTTTATAGGATGAATATCAGATAAAGGCAGTAATAGAAATGGAATCATATTGTTCAACGATGGATTTGAATAATTCGATCGAATAGAAAGAAATGTGTATACTCACGCGGATTCCAAAATAAACGAAATAGCATTTTCGAACACTACCGACGCATTTTGACAAACCCCAGAAAATCGTAAGCTTATCAATGACCTAAATTCTTGGCAATAAATTTATTAAAAAATCATGAGAAATTACATGCATTTTAATTACAAAATATGAGTTTTAAATTAATTTTTTTATAGCAATTTATCAACTAAACCTCAACATTTATTGAACAAAATGAAATATTTGATGGTTTTATAACGATATGTTATTATATGTTTCGTCAAGAAGAAAGAATTGTTCAATTTATATTTTAAAATTTTTGCAGATAATATAGTTTGAATATAGGTTGATAAAGTTCATTTTTCAAAACAATTTAGTGAAAACGATCCGATGGCAAGAATCACGAACAAGTATAAAATAAAGTAAATTTAGTTTTCTTTTCCAAAATATTTATCCAAATACCTCCGTCATTTTCAAATTTTAAATAAGAATATAAATTGGATATTAATTACTTTAAAAATGCATAATACAAATACTTATATATTGTTTTATGAGTACGTTGGTTATAATTATTGTTATTTAGAATAATTTGAATTTTATCATTCAAATTCTAATAAATAATTGGTATTTGTACTAGGTATATTAGTTAAGTCAGTTAGGTGGTTGTTAACGCTATTTATTATCTTAAGAAGAGAGATCCAAGAAACATTTTAGGAACCCCATTTATCCCATTTATTGATAGGAATATAATTATGAAAAATATTGTTACGTACAGAATTCAATCTCCAACCAAATCCTTATCAAGATTCTGATATAAACTAAAATTATTATGTACATATTTTCAATAAAATATATACACTTTTTCCTACAACATATGTGTCAAGGATACGGGGGTGGATTTGAAGTCTACATTATTGGTTGCGCTATACTGAACACTGTTAGAAATACTAGTGATAATTTGAATGAAAATAATGTAAAACACTCAACATATTATATACTATATACATATAATAAGTAATCTGGAAAAATATCATTAAAAATTCAAGTAGTTAGTCGGTGTATCAGATTTATGTATGTCGCATATCAATCACTGAACCAAATATAACTGTGATTTCAATAAAAATATAGATTAATTTAATAATATGGTTATAAATATACGTCTAATAAAATGTTTGTTGATTTAGAAATAAAATATTTGTTAATTTAACAGTAAAATAACAAAACGTATTATTGATTTAACAATGTCTTTTATAAATGTCTTGGGTAAAATTGAATACAAATTTATTTGAATTAACAAATATTTTGTGTTTCTTTCTTTTTTCTTCGTTGTAGAACAAACGCCCATTTTTTAATCAAAATAGTCAATTAAAATAGAATATTTTTTCAATTTAATAACATATTTTATTATAATAATAAAATCTGTATTAATTTTACAAATTATTTTTATTAAATTATATCTTATATATTTTGTGAAAGTTACAAAACTAATATGTTATTATAAACACATTTTTTATTCATTTAACAATATATACATTAGAATAATGAAAATTGTATTATTTCAACAAATATTCGTTTGTTAACCAATGATATTTGGTTCAGTGATCCGTATACGTTAATATATTTTGAATTTTATTATTTTTACAAAACGCATTGATAAATTCTTGTACAATTCCTGTATATCTAAAGGATAATCTTCTATTATTTACAATTAGCTATTCATTTATTATCACTTATTATTTGTTTTAAGTTCCAAAGCTATACCTATACTATAATATAAACTCTTATATTTTAGTAATAATGAAATGCGTAATAATATGAAATCATAATATATTTATGGATATTAGCTACTAAATCATAAAAGTTTTAATGTAGTATATAATACATCTAAACTGTATAATATTGCATATTATTATGGCTTATAGACTATAGTAATAATAATTATGTGTATATATTACTATAGTAATATTGTTTATGACAAAATAACGTTTAAGAAATATTTACTTAAAAAGCATTTATTATTACTATAATAAATTCACGGAAACAAAAATAATAATAACTGATGTAAACTCTGAAATGAAACAATTTAATTTAAGTTTATGTAAACCTTTTTATTAAATAGAGTTATCCACTACGTGTTTCTCATTTGAAAGTTTTTATTTGTCACTTGTCTCTTAACTCGATATACCTGCATCATATACGAAATAACTTTTTCTTTTTGTCAGAATAATAAGGAAATTGAATTTAAAAAATAAGATATTTAAAAATGAGGTAGCACAAAAGTTTTAGATTTGTTCGTCTTAAATAAATCATAAAATAATTAAAGTTGTTCAGATACAGATGGTAGAAGTTAGTCCATTGTCCTTACAGTTCTCAATAACAAATTGTACTATTATAATTAGTTGAAATCTGAAATCAAAGATAAATTATTACATTTGAAGGACGATTCTGAATGAAAATCGATAGAATATTATTGAATAAATAGAAAAACCCTGTAGGTAACCACAACAACAAAATATTTAAATTAAAAAAAGTGTTTTTTTCTCAAGCTTAAGAAAACTATTGGTAAAATCGAAAAATGATCTCTTTACAGAACCAGCTAGAACCAATTTGTTAGATATCAAAAATGATTTTTACTCCAGAACTCTTTTTCAATTTCTTTTACCCAAAATATGTATAAAGAAATAAATAGAACAAAATAAAACATATCGTGTTAAAACCAATACATTTCGCTTGATGAATCGTTTAGTCGAAAAGAGTTTAACATTTGATTCTGGGTTTTATATTTTATAGAAAATTTCATTTAAATAACTAAGAATTTATTGGATTCTTATTTTTGTAGAAATATGATTTTAAATGCACAATTTTCTTTTTTTGTATTTCAATAATTATTCCGATTCTCTCTCGATTTTCTAAGAAATCGAAATTTTTTTCGAGAATTTGAATATACATAAAATAACACATTCAAACTTATATTACATTTTAAGATCTTAAAACTAAAATTAACGCATTTACGACTTGAAAATCTCAAAATTAAAACTTTTTATAAATAGCCAAAAATTGGGAAAACATTTTCAAAAATATTTTTGCAATTATTTTTTATTTATTTATATATATTTTTTTTATTAAGTCTTTAGTATTATTATTTACGAAATCACGAAGAAATAATTATAGTAGATTGTTATGAAATCATATTTTTGTGTAACTTTTCAATATTTATTTTTTACGAGCTAAAATCTATTGATAAAATCAAAAAATTACTCTTTAAAGAACCAACTAGATTTGCTACTGGAAATAAACTCATCATGTGACGTGATTTACAAATTAGATCTTGTTAAAAAATATTTTATTTCCAACTTCATATTTTAAAACTTAGTCAATTATTATTGCGTATTTTTAGAAAAATATCAAAAATTAAATTAAAAAATTTAATGTCGTTATTAGAATAATTTATAACTCAAATACATTTTTAGAGTGGAAAACACAGTACCAAGCATTTCAATATGCATTGATAACCAAAACCTATAGATCTGAATATTTAGAAATTATATATTAATAATATATATATAATGAAGATTATAAAATTTATAATTATAAGTTTATAAATACATTTCAGATAAACGCATTTAATACATATATATTATGTAAGTGGCTTAAATCCAAATAAATGCATGCGATTAATTCGTTGATTTTTTAAATTTAAAAAGAATATTTACACATTTATACACTTTATATTTAATGAGTAATTTGTGATTATTATTCGTTAGCCATTTTTTATAAATATACGAGTTATACATTTTTTTTTTTTAATAAACGTATTTATACAATAATTTTCTCGGTTTCTTTTTTTTTACAATAAATTATCGTTATTAATTATTATAAATACAATATTGCCATTTTACAATATTTATAACAAAGCGTATATTATATAAATACATTATAAATATACGCCATCAAAATTGAATTTAACGATTACACGTGTGTGTTTACTCATTATACACTCCAATTAAATATGTTTAGCATTTAACCTCGTGAGTTTTCAATTTTCATTAATTCGACATGATAAAAATATTATGCGTAACGATCCAACATATAACTGCAAACGCTTAAAGCGTATAATAATAATATATAGTACATTATATATATATATATATATACATAACCTAAATATTTCACGTTATGTTAAACATATTTCTTTATAATATATTAGACCATCTGAAATTTAAACGATATTTTTCTTTTTCTTTTTTTTTTTTTCAATAAATTCACTGCGATATTATTACCGAGTCGTGTCGTGTAAGTTATTTAATTTAATCGAGTCACAAATAATAATAATAATAATAATAATTTTGTATTGTTTTTTCTTATATGTACATATAATATAATATATATTATACGTTTGCAGTATAACGATAATAAACGAACGTCAGAATTTTTAATGTCAGTAAATCCGACGTCTGCAGGCCTGCCATTTCCGAATATACGTCCTTTAAATGAGTTTTCACGTTTGTATAATATAATGAACACGGGACCAAGACAATTACGATAGATGACTAGCTAGATCCTCGTATAATTTATGTCTTCTCGGGCCGACATTAGCCATTTACTCCTGATGATTTGCACATTATTCACATTACGAATTTTACATTCGACAACCATAACAAATATAATATTTATATAATGAATTTTTTCATGTTAGTTCGGGGTTTTAATTTTCGTCACAAAATTGTCTTCGAGCTGTATGTACAGGTATAGGTGGAAGGGATTATAGAGGAGGACGGCAGAGGATTCAGTCCCTGTCCTCTGCATAATATTATACGCCACTGTCAGCCCGTAAAATACGTCCTCTTGAACATTTTCTCCAAAACGAGTATACTGCGAATATACGGTTATTAATTTCGGTTAAAAATAATTTAATTCGTTAAAAATGATTATTTCATATTCTATCAAAAGTTACGACTTATACCTATATTATTATGCATAATATAATATGATACCGCTGAATATCTAGATTCCAGACAAAAAAAAAAATGAACACATTATTATTCATAGGCCAATTTTTTATACGCGTAAGCACATTATTATTTGTGATATAATTGACATTAACATCTAATCAATTCACGGATAATATATTAATATCTGTTATGTCATCATAAAATTAAAGTGGTTTTACACCGACCGTCTAACTGCCCACCAAAAACATTAATTGACTTCCGATTTTCAGACATTCCGCAGATATATTTTTATCGGAAAAATGTACAATATTTCGAATTTTCCAATGCTTCCCCACACAATCCACAAAAGTTAATCATTTAAATATTTTGAATTGAATTTATATACTATTTTTGCGATAAATTAAAACAATATTATTCTAAAAATTATTACATACCTATTGTCTTGAAATTTATATTTAAAAGTTGAACTATGAACATATACAAGAAGTTAATGTTTTTAAATTTACTAGATCATAAAATTGTATATAATTTTAAATAAACCAAAAATAATTCAAATTTTTAAATTCCGAAATCATTTAGTTGAGAAAAAAAATCGTGTAAATGGTAATAATGTTTTCATGATATTTCATTATAAAGTTCTTTAAGATTATAGTTTATATAGGTAATATTTGGGATTCACGTTAAATTAATATTGAAATTAACATTTTATGGTACTCATTGTGTTCACAAAAAAGTGATGATGTATAAAAAAATAGTTAAATATTTTAAAATTTATTATTCAAGTACATTTGTTCAGAAATTATAATAATAATAGCTAGTTTAAAAAAAAATTACAGTTATAATTAAACTGTATCATAAAAAAAAACATTATATATATAATTTTAAACAAAATATTAGTTTTTAGAAGATGTTAAATACAGTTATGTTTATAATATAATCATTATAAAAAACACATAGATTTATGGTTATCGATTAAATCAATAACGGATAATGTAAATAGTATTAAAAAAAAAAAACGCTTGTATTGGGAAAACTATAGGGAAAACTTTAAAAACACGTTATCTGCATTTTCTTCCGTAGTTGGGTAAAAATATTGTTTTTGGTCGTTATTTCAGTATATTATTAATTTTAGCATACCGAACAATTCAGTTTCTTGCAAATATTGCATGCAATAACAACAGTGTTGTAAAACCCTATGTTTCGGTCTGATAACAGTATTTTTTTTATTTTTTTTTTTTTTTATAGTAAATTACACCTAAAAATGATTGGAAAGATAGTAGTTGATAAAAATTTCGTTTTTAAACGAAACTAAAAAAAAAAAAATAAAAAAAATACCCTCAAATACCCGTATGAGACCGTATAATCGTCATGAGAACGGAGAAAGTACATCAAGTGTGTAAGGTTATGATTGTGAGAAACACCTGTTTCGGGGGTTGCATGTTCCGGAAGGTCGGACACTTTAATAACGGTGCAGGTGGACGTAAACAAAACGTATAGACGAGTGTATAGTTATACACGTCTTGTACGGGAAACAAAAAAAGAAACATTTCTAATACGAATATAATACAACAGTAACGATAATATTATTATTAATGTCCGGTTTGATATAATTTCTCGTGTCGGGTGCGGTTTTTTTTTTCGGGAAACTCTTTTCAAACGGAAACGTCAGAGCCAAATACATTATTATGAAGACGGATTCTCGAGCCAAATAAGAAAATAAAAATTGGCATAATTTTCACATTTCGTCGTAATTCCGAAATAAATAATATAATATCCTCCCGAAGCCCCCCCCCCCCCCGGACGTCCGAAGGGCGAGTTTGTTTAATTAAAATAAAACACACATATACACATATATATAAGATGCACCAAACATAAATCCTCCCCGATTTGTATAATATGTATATATATATATATTTTTTTTTTCTTTTCGTCAGAGGGAGGAAATGGACTTAAAACGGGCGATTCTTCACCGCGGGACGCTGAAGAATATAATCATTTCAAACTGTGCTTTTGCCGTTTGAATACTCGCCATTAATTAATTTTCTTATTCTCAAATTAATATCCACCACTGCCATAATATTATGATAATATATCATTCCAACGAACTGCGATGAAAAATGAAAATACGTTACACCGCCAGCCGTTTGTCACTGACTACAATTTAATATCGTACGTTTGAGCTAAACCGAGTGTTTATAATACGTCATAGTACGTAGGTATTCGATTGAAATTAATTCACAATTTACCGTGCCTACTGTTATTCGGATAATTCAAAAACAATAAAAAAATATTGATATTCAACTGAAAAAAAAAATTAATTAATTTAAAAAAATGTATTTGGTAAGTACTTGTTTTATGATTTATTTTTTGAAATTTATTTTTGCGGAATTTTCATTTAAATTCATAGATACATATAATGGACGTATCGCGAACGTATATACGTAGTTACTTTAAACTTTTCTCGCACGTCGAGCCGGTCACAAAAATCTCTTCATATATTAAATGTTTAATAATGAATTATTTACGAAACCAAAAACTTTTAATATCCTTATTTAAAAGTTTTCGATTTTCACTCGAAACCTAATGTATAACACTATAATATATTATATACCTACTATATACACACAGGGGTAAGCGTAATAATATTTTAGCGCACAATGAAAAATAATGTTTAAAGTTTCGTTTTGGTTTTTAAATTATAAATGTAATAAAGTGTACGTTTAAGATAATTTACTATACTTTGAACATTTTAAAAATATTATGTCAGTGTATTCTTTTTTTTTTTTTTTTTTTTTAAATTTCAAACCGTAATTTTCCAAATGGAATTATATTTCGTTATATTAATTTTTTGTTATTTAACACAATACCATCATCAGTTACCATCAGCTGGACTCGGGACACACACAGAGACAGTTTAATTCAAAACCACTCGTTAATAGAACTCGGCAATTATTATTATTATTATTAGTAGTAGTAGAGTTGATTGCTTTATGTTAAGGTTTGCCGACGTTCTTCACATGTGTTATTAATCAAGATGTAAAAACAATCACGGGTTTGGTCACGTTTTTCTTTTCTTACAGTATAAACTACGACTTGGGTGTCCTGTGTGCGCGACTTCAATTTGTCAACTATATACATACATGTATGATATAATGTTACATTTGTAAATTAATCAAAATTACTTATTAACCGCGTATGTTACGCATCGTATTCAATTTGAATTTGAAAAATAAAAATTATACTAAATGTAGAGATTTTTTTTGTCAAATGTGCCTAAAAAAATGATCGAAAAATTAGGTCGTACACTGGAAAAAAAAACATTGATAATATTCATAAATAAATATCAATTCAATGAACAAAATTACTGTCACTATACAGTCGACGAACATTTTGTTGTTAATTTAAAAATTATCTATTTGTCATTTTTTTAATATCTTTTATCGTGTAAAGTAAAAGGTTTAACTAAACAACTTTGTTATTTATGAAAAATTAACTATTAGGAGGATAAAATAAATATTGTTTTAACAAAATGTAGGTATATCAAAGTGATATACTTATTTTGTTTTGCAGAAATAATAGTCTGTTATATTGTGAATTTGACAATTTACTGTAAAATCGACAAAGGGATATTTATCAAACTAATAAAGCTTATACCATTGTGGCATTGTGTTAAAATATTGTCTATGAAAAAAATGATACATTTTGTGCACTCATAACAAAAACAATTTGTTATTTTTAACAGTATTTTTTTTCAGCGTATGTTCCATCACGTATACGAAGACCACTGCAGTGATTTATACTATATTAGTATACGAGGTTCTCGAATCACTACAGTTTTCTATACTATCACAAGATGGGCCGTACTTGTTTTATTTGTTTGTTTTTTTTTTTTTTTTTTTTTAAATCTTTCTTATCAATAAATCATAAAATGCTTTATGATCGATTTATAATACTGTAATTTTCAATAAATAGATGTATGAAAACTTCAAATCATTTTTCAAACTCAAATCCAAAACAAAAGCAAGAGGAAATCGATTCGTTATATATGATATACGCGAAAGAGCTGTAGAATTCTCACACAAAATTGTTGACAAATATATTATTACAGGCCATTTTATATTTCCACCTAAAACGTGAAAAGGGCGTAAATGGTAAATGTCGTGGGACCCCAAATTCTGTTCTTTCCGTATATATAGTAGAAGTGATTTGCAACTCTCTTATAATATTTCCAACACACCTGGGTGTAATACGAATTTAAATTAAATGGCTGTTTTGTGAGTCAAATGCCAAATGAAAACGTCACCATCAGTGTGAAAAAAGTTTCCGAGATTTACGGACATCAACGACGAGATGTCTCAATTTTTTATTATTTTTTTTTTACAAATATATAGGTATGCAATAAATTACTTTATAAACCGTGAAATGGGCGGTTCATTAAACTTGAATGCATATTTAATTTGAAGTCAGTGGACAGTCAATATTTTCTTAATGGGGATAATAAGAATATATAAGATATAAATTATAGAGTATCTGCCTCGATTCATGGTTATCACCGTCACTAGGGGGACTAAAGGGCTATAGCCTCCTCAAATTGACCGTGATATTTCAGTTTTTATACTATATTATTGTTTGATGTTGCAACTTGAAGGTATAAAAATTTTAATTTATTGTTTAAAAAAGATTATTAAAATATATTATACATGTTAACATATTAAAAATTTATTTGAATAGGTGAGTACTTACGAGTTGAACGTAGCTTTCTTAATTGAAATTTAGTGTTATATATCAAAGTAATCAATGTTAAACATTTATTTTACATTTTTGCGATATATTCAATTTTTAGGCAATATTATTTGGCAATATTTATTTTAACTGTATTTTATAACATTTTTATGTTTCTAAATATAAATTTGGATCTCCCTGTTGTGTCTGTCCGTCCGTATCCAGTTATTATTCGTTTTATAATATTTTTAAAACATAGTTACGAGAAACGTTATTGGTTTGGTTTTTAGGAAAATAGATTATTATTAGTTTTTCCATAGTGGATATTTCTAACTTGTTAACAACTAATTCCATATATTAAAATTATTTATACATACGCAATTATTATTATTTTTGAATTGTAGTCTTTTAAAATATTTTTTTATGATTTTTAATAAACTAAGTTTTTGTAATTTAATATAAAAATTAAAAATTTGGATTACCTATGTTTTTTATTCTTGTTACACTTGAATATTTGCTTTCTTACTGAATTTTTAATGCTGATTGTTTAAAATTTATTTAATTTTAAACTATATTTTTCAATGTTTTTGGTGTAATAAATTAACATTCCTATAACAAATAATTTATAATGATTTCTAGACATTAAAATGTTTTTAGTTTTGATTGAAAATCTATGAAAAATTGGTTGTGAAGGATATAAAATTCTTATTCTCTCCTCATTCTCATGAGCACATCCCTTATTATGTAATTTTCCGAAAATATCAATTTATTTTCGTCATTTTTATCTCGTAAATTTTCAAATTCTACGCGTTCAACTTTATACACCTTGACACAGAAATACTCTTTTTCTAAAAATTTAACGAATGAAAATCTAGTACCTATTGGACGAACAGTTTTTTATTTATTAGCGTTTAAACTTTACAAGAGAAGCGTATAATATTTTATATTATTTAACTCGTTCGTTCACCACGCATCTCTGATATCTAAACTTTTCACAGTAATAAAATATAATATATCATATTTTTCGATATTCGATTTCTATACATCAACATTTTCAGATAAAAATTTAGTATGGAAATACTATAAAGTTCAAACTGTATGTATCTATTAAAAAACATAAAAATTTATGAGGTACAAATTTTAATAATTGGTAAAAAACATTACAGTATAATATAATAATACATATATTATACATAATTTTACAGTATTATAATTACATTAAATTAAATTAAATATAAAATATATATCTATAAACACAAATATTGCAATCGGGTTGTGCGTTAATGAGATGAGCATTCTAAAAAAATTACTCGAAATGTTTTTTTTTAAAACAGTTGCCATAATATTGTCACGTGTTAAATTGATGGGAGGAATATTCGAATTAAATTCATATCTAATAATGTTATAAAATTAGTAGTACGGACCAATCATAACACCTATTCGGTACTTCCATTACGTACAAAATATAGTTATAGTTAGATTACATCTGATATTATTAAAAAAAAAAAAAAAAACATATCGTAAACACCATGAAACAAAAAACCTGATATATAAATCTTTAATATGGCATATACCTATTCAACGTGACTCGTCTCTCTCTATAACTATTAATTATTTTTTATTTACGATGTTCGCTACGTTATATAGTACAAGATTTTTGAAGATCGTTCTTTTACATAAGTAGTAGGTATGTACACGGGCATTATTATCTATGTATATATATATATATATATATATATATATATATATTATATTTTAATGAAAAAAAAATTAACACATTTCTTAATATACGTGTAGGTACACGATCGATAGATATTTTTATGCGTTAATACAATTTTAACGTATAGTTTCTTATTCGTCAACAATACGGAAACATATATTTTAATATCGTAGCCTAAACCGTTCTTCATTTTATTTTTTATCAATTCCCGATTAATTTTGCCTTGGGTCTGCAGTGATTAAATGCTTCCAGGTCGAGTCACTGATCTCGTGGAATGTTCCGCCGTATATAACCGCGGTCTATATATACTTTTATTGTACTACTATAAATTCCTCGATTATTCAAAATAATATATGACGTGTATATTATTATTTTACGATATAATCGAAGGGATATAGTGTGGGTTCGGTATTTTAATAATATTACACCTTGATACTGACATAATCGCGTGTTATCTTTGAAATGTACGGAAAACCAACACAAAATAACACACACATATATTATAATGTGCTATTAACTAAATCCCAGTTAGTAAAATAATGTGTCCAATAGTTACGACGGAAATCTTAAGTATAGTATTTTATACGTTTTTAGAAAGCCGGTTCGAAAATTATTATTGAAGAATATCTCAGGGGAGGCTTGAAAAATGGGTCAAAATTAAAAATTGTATTTTGTTTTTGTTTTTTCTATTCATTGTCGTTTGTATTGTCTAATAGAAAAAAACTTTTTTAGCCATATTTTGGATGAAAAAACTTCTTTTACATTTATTTAGTTGGAGGAACTAAATCACTCAGAAAAAAGTTTCGTAAAATTAATGAAAAATGGATACTAAATTCACGAAAAATGGATATAATTTTGAACCATTTTGATCCATTTTCCAAACAATGGATATTAATTGTTCCATTAGAAATTTAAGTATCAAATTCAATACTAGCAAGAATTGTGATGGCCATGTACATAATGACATAATTAATCTTGTTTGAATTTTTTTTTCCAATTTTTTAATGGAATTATGTCATTATTTTATATCCGTTTATATCCGATTTTAATTTATGATATACCTAATTGAAAAAAGTAACAAATTTCTTTAAATTAAAGTATATTGATGAGTAAATTTAATTTATAGGTTTATTTATTAAAGTTTTGAGAGAATTAAATTATGTAAAATATATGTCTCATTACAATGATTGAATTATTATTTTATAAGAATGGTTTTATTAAAAATGATGAAATTAGGAATTAAATAAATTTAAAATTAAAGTTAATAATTATATTGTAATAAATTCATGTTTTGATGAATTGGTTTACTGTGTTGAAAATTATACCCTACATTTTCATTAATTTAGTATACATTTTTCATTAATTTTGCGAAACTTTTTTTCTGAGTGGAGGAATTAAATAAAAGTATAAGAGGGTTTTTTCATGGAAAAAATGATATAAAAAAAAGTTGAAATCTTATATGACTGATATCGAATTGTTACCTGGGTCTAAATCGCAGTATCCGAACTATTCCCATTTTGAATCCATTATTATTGAGGTAGAAGCGGAATTGGTTACCATGCAGTTATTACGCACAGATACATAAGTAAATTGAGTTTCTTGATTTTTAACATAATATAGGTACTGACATTTTTTAAATGTACATTTTTTAATCGCCTTTCATATTCGTACATAGTTAATACTATTATCCTATAGTATTATTTCTTATATTATCACATATATGTGCAATACCATCCAGCAATGAGCATAGATTATATCATTTGTAATCAATGATAATATTAAAGTAAATGAGTAAAAATGTATCGGACACATTGATTTTTAAAGATTACTTTTCACACAATATAAATTTCGTAATTTCTTTAAATAATCGACCAGCATTTGTTGACACATACAATAAATAAGGTTTTCGAATCTTAGTTACCATTAGGATTCAATCTCATTTCATTTCCAAACGGGAACCAATTCGGTTCATATCTGTGATAGACCCATTTCCAAATTGGATTCAATTCGGTAAAATATGAACCAATTCGATTACTCCCTTTTATATATAAGATTTTCTATAATATATTACAAACGACAATGAATGGGAAAAGCGCAAAAAAGTGTTGAATTTTAATTTTTGACTTATTTCCCCGACCCCTCCTAAGATTATCTTTAATAACATTTGAACCGGTTTTCTACAAATGAAAATTTTTCTCTACAATACAATACAAACGACTATGAATGGAAAGAACGCAAAAAAACATTGAATTTTAAATTTTGGCCTATTTCCCAAGCCACCCTGTAATTTTCTTCAATAACTTTTGAACCGGTATTCTACATACGAAATTTTTTTTCCTACTAACCAACATGAACCGCATACAAACGATTACATATTTTTGTACTTACATCCAAAATTTGGGGTTAGGGAAATGTACTTCTATAAAACATATTGATAATTTTAAATAAATTTCAAAAACATTTAACAATTTGTGCTGTCTGTGGCATTATACTATATTATATTATGTTTATTATTATAATTAAAGGTGCTAAAGTTAATTAAGAAGTTTAACATTTATCAACTTTTTAACTCAACTATAGATCTTCATATTTTTTAACGTGAACCGATTAACATAACTACAGTTACTATAGTAATAATTTTCATTATATTGATTTTATTTATATTTAATTATTTTACAGTTACATTTTAGTTTGACAAGTTAGGAGGATGTCGCACAACCCAACACTGATGTAAAAATCAACTAAAAAAATAGACAAAACTGTGGAAACTTTAAAAAGTCATGTTTAAATTGTGAAAAAATTCTTTAATTCATTAATTTGCCTACTATAAGTTATCGACCAATGCAATTTAAAAATTAGTTTTTTTTTGTTATATTATTCATTAATAAAAAATAGTGTTTTATATATATTAATAATTTTTCAGTATTTAATGTCTTAAAATGTACCCTTAAATGATGTAGCGTTCTCTTAACCTAGTATATAACATTGTTATTAATTTATTGAATTCAAAATACTAGTTAACTTATAATTTAAATACATTTTTAACGAATAAGTTTTAAATTTTTATAAATCGAATTCTATTCTTTCGATCGGAAATAAACACCAGTAAATTGTAAATATACAGTAAACATACTGGATACTATATAATAATATATTGAATTATTTTTACTTTAGGACTAAACCCACATAGTCATGCATATATCGTATGCTACAATTTTTTTTTTAAATTTATATTAGGTAAAAAATTCGATTTGAAAATTAATATTGAACAGCACAACTTTCATTTTCTATAAAAACTTACTTATTTTTAAACTGAGTTAAGTTAATATTTTTTTACTATTTTATCTTTAAATCTAATGAGATAAAAATATTTTTTTTTAACAATTAAATTAAATATTAATTCAAGGAGCTTTTGGGTGAATGTAACTTTAAAATTGATTAAGTAATTTTAATCGTTAACTTGTTCATATTTTATTATATACATAACAGTTTATATTCTAATAAATATTATATGATTAAAATATGTTCTTTTAATCATAAAAAATAATTCTATTGTTATTGCATTATTATAATATATAATATGCAGATGGGTATACATTATACAGACATAGTATTAAATGTTAATGATTTTTTTTCAAACACACAGTTACCACTGTTACCTGATTCAAAAATCAAAATCAAGAAAATATTTTAATTAAATGTACATACCCGTATGAAAATAATATATATAAATATATAAATAAAATTAAAACAGAAGCGTAGCTAGACAGATGGTACATAACCGGAATACTCATAAACATGAGCTCTCTAACTAGTAAAAATACAAGAAGATTACCTATGTATAATATATAATAAGTTAGTAGGAGTAGAAATATCTCAATTTATGTTTCTATTTCTGCTGATTTTCACATGGGTTCTGTACATTGTCGCATAGGTTTTTTAATGTTTATTTCAAGTCAATTCAAAAAAAAAAAAAAAACTGTTTAAAAATATATTTTTATTAAAATGAAAATGAATGTGATAAACTGTACGATGAATTAAAAATGATAAAGTTATTAAATTTATCCGATTGTAATGTTATGGAATTAGTATAACGATCATCCTGGAAGCAATGCGTTAATTATCTACTTTATTATGACAATCCTCATTTCCTGCTAATTTTCGAGTATCCTGCCCGATTGGTTAAATTAGTACCTAATAATTGTGACCGTATTACATTATTCTGCACAAAGTCTTTCTTTTAAAAACGAATCTGTTAGTCTCACATAGAGTAAGTACGAGTGTTTACCTTATAAGACATAATCTATTATTGCATATTATAATCGTCAACATTATTGCAACAACAACATTATTATCAAATTTAAAATATTAAATATTGCAATCCTATAAAATATACTGATTTTAGCTAAATATGTATGCCTCGTACTAATAATAATGGGTATAGATATAATGGTGGGTATAGAAAAATTTTGGCTTTTCAGCTAGTAGGTGCCTTATTAAAGTGAACAGGGTCCCTTATTTTTGAATATCTTTGTATATTTTTTGTTTATAATTAATAACATATTAACTTAGAGACTGACGAATACTGTCAATATAATAATATGTATAACGGTTACCTATTATGATATAACTTTGTTTGACAATGAGTATAATATTTTATTTTTTAAGTGTGTAGTTTTATTTTTATTCATAACGACAAGCGTCGTTATATCTGAAGTTTCATTATGTGATACTATAAAGTGTCCCTATCTTTGTTTACTCAGATACTCGGCGTATACCTACGTATATAATACGTTATTTATAATAGTGTGATAGCCAATAGGTATGCAAATTAATTCTACTTGCATACAATAAGAACGGGCATTAAACGCATTGACAAGAAATTATATAAAAATGTGTATTATAATATTATAATCGATAAGTTTACGTAACGGGATATAGGTATGCCTATCGTAAATTAGCATGTATATTAGCATGATGCACATCCGATTTTTAAAGGGTTTTGTATAGGAAGTTTGTATGAAATTTTAAGAAAAATTTAAATCAAACAATTTAAATATTTAACTATATTTTAAAAGTTATTTTTAAAAATAGTCATGTATTAGTAGCATTTTTTATTGTTGTGTTATCACAATATTTATTAAAAATCACGTTCAAGCTTTAAACTATAAAACCTACTTTTAGCTTTGTAATCACAGAGTGAAAATTTATACAAAATATGAAAGATGAAAATATTTACTGTGCTCAAGCGTGGAGTTTTTTTTTCATTTTGTTTTTTAAAAGCCTAAATTCCTTGATTGAACATCGTAAAATTTAAAAACTTTAAAATTAAAAAACAATATAAAAAAATATTTTAACGGAAAAAACTTCACTCTACGGCATAGTTAATATTCTCATCTTTCATATTTTGTATAAATTTTGACTTTGCGATTACCAAGAGAGAAATTGAAGTTATAGAGCGTCATTACTCATTATATATCATACGATTTATTTATACTTTATCCATATTTAATCAACAATAGACAATACTGTCTATTTTAACTAATATACATTGGTTATAGGATGTTATAATGGGAGGTTTTACAGTAACTTAAAAAGAAAAACATAAAATAAACACTATCAGACAGACAAATACAGCTGCCGAACTAAAATTGGAGTTACATACTAACGGACAATAAAATATACCAAAATTTCGCGATATTTTGTTATTTTATTAGTATGATTCTGATGGTTTTGATTACATAATTAATCCGTTAAATTTCTATAAAATGTTTGTAAGTTTTGATCGAAAAAAATTAAATCATATTGTTCAGTTAAGACTTATAGATCGGACGAAAATATAATTAGTAATTCTATATACATTTGTGAATTATTATTGATTTTATTTACTAGTATAATCATTTATTCCAATAAAAATAAAAATAAAGTTTAAAAATATCCGGTCGGTAAAAGGTGGATGGTGGATACATATAATTTGAAGCAATGATAAATCATTCCTTTCGATAAATCAGATTCTGAGTAGAACTCCGTGTATATAATACATGATTATTATTATTAACATTTATATGGCTATATAAATATTATAGTATACAATTTTATAATGTCACCAATCACCATATTACATTATATTATTATTCCAGTAAATACCTATCCATTATCAGAATAAACATTCCATTTTAGCCAGATATACACTTTGTACAAATTACTATAACTCAGATATCACTCACTCTAACTGCCAACAAACATAATAAAATATAAACCACATAATAATATTGGCTAATTTCAATCGCTGGAATCCAAAATGTCATTATACACAATATAAGTTTATGTTGTATATAATTTATGAATACATAATATACTGTATAGAAGAAGATTTTTCTTCTTCTCTAAGGAGACTACTGGAGGAATCGAAAAATCCTATACATAAGCTATCATCTAAAATCGATTTTCGATTGATATCATACTAACGGCAAAACGCTTTCTCGACTCCTTCTGGTCAAAAATTTGTTTACAGAAAAAAAAAAAATAAACATCATCGTAAACTCAATAGTTTCCTCTCTACGTTCAGAATCCAAAGTTCCAAAGCATACGGAAATTGACGCTTTGCTCTAAGAAAACTCGACATTTAAATTATAGAGGTTATAATAAATAATTGACTTAGTATTACTTATACCATATTTTTAAAGCAAAAATTAAAAATGTGTTGACTATTTTTAAGTAGTGACATTATAAATTATATTGACATTTTTTCGATTATGACTGATTCATACAAACATTACGGCATAAGTATTTTTCTAAGCGACTACGGTGATGATAGTCGTCAAGGGGGAGGGTGGTTTTGAAAATCCGTCGCCGACACTCGCGACGATACACAATAGCCGAGTCTGTCCACGTCATCAATCCTCTCGTAATCCGGTAATTTATCGTACCGACACTTAAGAGAACACTACACACTCCGAAAAACAGTCCGTAAAATCACAGTATCGTAATTCAAGTATTATATTAGCTAGAATAAACGCAGATAAATATGTTATATGTCAATAGAAATCTGACAACATAATAGTATTTCACTACATTTTGACAGAATCATATTTCTTTGATGTTTTCTTTATTGTATTTTTTACAAGCGATTGAAAATGGTAAAATTTTAACTTTTGGATCAACCAAAAGTATTATTGTACGGTATTTCCCATACTAACAGTATTATTGATCGTGTGAGGTGAGTACTGATGTACTGTCAGTATAGAAAAACGTTACTCATTACTGATCGGAAAATCGGATATCGAGTCGTCGGTATTTGTCAACTGATGATAGTATTGATGGTGTGAGGTGGTAAATAACAGTTCATCAGTATTCATATCGTAGCAACGGAGGACGCATGTGTGTGTAAAAGCGCGCACAAAGATCGTGAGCGATAATTTTTTTTCTTTTAAAAAATTTAAATAATGATACTTCTTACGTTTGGCAATCCATTCTTTTACCTAATGCTTCCTATTTGTAATCCAATTATTCAAATAGAAATTTCCAGAATAATAAATTTGCTATGCATGCTTTACGTTTATCGTCCATTATTATAAAATAACTTTTTTAAATAAAGACGCGTTAACAAAAAAAAAAAAAAACGAAGGAATTGACAATCTTTGACAATTGATACTGCCATCGAATGCCAAACAAACTGAGTTTTGACAATAAGTACTGACCGTCTGAGAACTACACTGTCAGAAATGTAAATTTAATGCAGTAATAATTGTATTGTCAGTATTACTGATCGTGTGAGGGCCACTTTATATATGTAAAATATTTACAAAATAATAAGTCCTCTGTTTAAAGGTTAAAAAACGTCCTTATATTTTATTTGGTGCCAACCTTATTGATATTTACGATCATTCTTAAAGCCGTAAAACTTGAAATATATCGAAAAAAATATCGTTGATAATATTAACAATGTAATATTGTTAATGGTTAACAAAGTTTAAGTCGTTGTATAGCATAATATCTTGTTTAGTTGTTCATATATTTTATAGAAATTATTTAACATATGATCAATTTGATAATTTACATTGTTAATGTAAATTATACATTGTCGATACAACATAATATTATTAAAAAATTAACAATATTACGCGTAGACATTTATAATAACCAATATAATTTTTTTTTAAATAAATATCACGATTACACAATGATAAAAAGCAGTACTAATACGTAAATGTTTTTAAAACATGTGTAAAACCAAGGCTCGAATCAAGAAAAAAATATTTTGTATAACATTTATGACAATTTAAACGTTATAGACTTTAAGTGTTTTACGTTACCTATATGAATTTAAACGTTACAGACTTTTTATTGTTTTACGTTATATGAATTTAAACGTTTTAGAAGTTTTAGTGTTTAACGTTATTACAATTTAAAAGTTAATGAATATTTGATGTTTTATGTTATGAAAATTTAAATGTTATCAAAGTCTTTCCGTTTATCATTATGTTTTGTTTTTCTAAATTGTTCGTTTATCGTTGTATTTTATTTTATGTTTTTCTACATTTTTGTTTATCGTTTATATTACGTTTTTCCCACGTTTAAAAAAAAAAATTGTATTATTTTATTAAAAAAGTTATTTTTTTAGTAACTCATAAAACGTGTTTAAATACACATATCAAAAAACGACTCCGTAGAGCACTAGATAATTTTGTTTTTTATAATTTGTTTTTTGTTTCATATTTCTAAGATATTTGTAAGTTCTTCTAAATGAGAAATGCTAAATTAATATTTTCAATAATTTTTTATTAATTCATAGAAAAGTAATATAGTAACGGGACCAATTTTTAATATTTTTAATATGCATATAAAAATTTTCTAATTGTACGATTTTCATTTTTCTTAAAATTTTCTAAAAATTTCCCATATAGAACCCTTTAAAAATGGCCGTGCTGACATTCTCTTAAGCTTGACTACGATAGAAGTGAGCTGCTTTATAGTAAGTAGTTAAAACCAAAGGGTAGTAGACAATGGAAGGAGCTGATAGTGAAGGTATGGGTATAGATATAATTTTAGAGGATTACTTACATAATTTAATTTTAATAACGTTATGACAATTTAAACGTTATAGAGTTTTTAGTGTTTAACGTTATAAGAAATTAAACGCTAACGAATACTTGATGTTTTACGTTATGATAATTTAAATGTTATCAAAGTCTCTCCGTTTATTGTTATGTTTTGTTTTACGTTTTTCTAAATTTTTCGTTTATTGTTTCTGTAACGTTTTTCGTTATCTATTTCAATAGTTTTTTGAATCGTTTAACGTTATACTTATAACGTAATGAAAACGCATTCGAGCCCTGAATTTAAAACATTTTAAAATTTTTGGATTTTCATTTTTCTTAAAATGTCATCGAGATAGCCTATACGAAACCCATTAAAAAAAAAACCCGCGCATGTGGCGTCACTTCAAACGTGTATCATATAATATTATAACTTAAATATACAATAATACCGTAAATACAACGATTTTCGGTTAGGTACATTGACGACGGCCTCTCGCGGTCATCAATCATAACGTTCATAACGCATTGCAATAATAACGTGCGTACACTCGGATAATATTATGTTGGTTTTATTTGTTGTTATTACGAGTTCTTGTTATTAAAATGATTTTTTTTAACCATATTTGGACGACGACCGACGTAATATTGTGTAATGTACCTAACCTGCGTCGGGACTATACCCGACCGGAATTCGGCGTGTAATGACGTCTGGCGCGGCCGACTAGCGGCGGTAGTTGATTGTACATTTACACTTTACGGGATCATTAGATGTTATCGCATTAATAAGTAATAATAATAATAATAATAATAGTAATAATAATTGTCGTATAATCACTGCCACCATAAACCGGCCGCGGCAGTGGCATTACGAAATAAAAATATATAATATTATTATCCATCGTGTAACTATCCAATAGTGCAATATAATAGTATAATAATTTTAGGTTAGACACGATATACATACCGACTCGGCGGAACGAAACCAATACACTTGTCGACACTTACCTGAAACGTAAAAAAATAAAATAAAATAAAACTCGTAAAACTCGTCAGAAAATGCGTTTTTACTGCACTTCTTATATTATTATTTATTACAAACGCGGGGTTTTATACAGAGTGTTTCTGAAACCACGGGATCCCGAGATGGCTTGGAAAATATGCTCGTTAAACGTATTGTTATACCTACCTAGCTTAAAATGAAATATGGACCGAACAGCGCGACTAGACTGCAACGTGATGTATGTCGGCAGTTTCAGTTCTATCCGCGTCGGTTTTACGTCACTCGGTTATTATCCTTTGTATTATCATATAGTCAAATGTTGGGCAAATATATATTTTTCTACCGGCAAAATATAATATACAATATCTATGATAAGAATACACTAGCTTACAACAATCGATATCTAGTAGAATAAAAAAGTAAAAAAAAAATACTCAGGTGCGACAGAAATATTACTAAAATTTATTGAATTATCGCATTCATAGAACAAAAACTATGAATTCCATTGGTGTGACGTCAGCCAATTTGATGTTTAACAATTTTTTATTCAAATCTGCCACAAACAAACAGATGACGTCACTAATATGCATATGCATATCATAGAGTAGTAATGGACGGATTGTATTTTGTTCCATGATAAAACTTACCAATTCCTGCAACTTTGTCCATGTGTCTGACGTAACTTGTCATTTCACACATAAAGTTCAGCAATGTTTTTACATTGTGATAAATATTTTGTTTTCTATTGAGAATTATAATTTTTCAACAATTTCCAAAATAGCTGTTACAATAACTATCTATCCACTCTTTCTATGTTATCATGCGTCTTATCACCAAATATTGTACCAAATAATTAATTAATAATGTAGGTACCAAACTATCAAATATTTTCTTTAGAAAAATACTACATACTGTAGCTCTTTTTATGACTACCTACTACTACGTCAATACCTACTTATACTAATCAGGGCCACTGTAATTATAGTCTTTGTAATGTAATTTAACCGAAATACATAAACTAAGAGCATCCTAGTTAAATTTTACATAATAAAAATCTCAGTTTTTTCTTATAAAAGATAAACAATGCATTAGTCTCATATCTACGTATACTTGTCCACTAATACTTTTCAGTATATTAAGATATTATCTCAATTCAAGGTACAGTTCTCCTCAGACTGTCAATTTATTTTTGGCAATACCAAGTTAAGTTTTTCCCAAAATCATTTTGAAAAGCTAAGTAATTATTTCAAATGAACAAATAACTCTCGACTTTAATAAAATGCGTTTGGCTTGGCTAAAAAAATATTTTTACTTTGTTGTATTTAATTAATAACTAGGTATAAAATATCAATCAAGTAGTCGAGTATAATTATTAGCAGTTTCAATATGTACAAAAGTTTTCTGAGAACATTGTTGAATGATGTAAAAACGAAATTCCTCAGAAGTATAGCTGAGAAAAATAAATTATCTAAGGTTAAGTGATTTTAGAAGCACTCTGTAAAATAAGAGTATTTTGAAGGAAATCATTGTACAACGTTTTAATCATAGACTTATAAATCAACTTAACGGAATGCGCATTGTGTCAAAACCCCTCAGACTACATCTGATAAGCAAAAAGGAGTATTATGGAAGAAAAAATGAATTTTCCAATCGTTTTTTAATTTTATCTGTAATAATTATTTCTGTTTTAAAATTTTAGTTTGAAATGTAATAATTATAATTAGGATATTCGTGAATTGAACTTTAATATGCAAGTTTTTCTTTTACAACACCCTTTTTTACTTATCACATATTGTCTGACTGTAATAGATAGGAGGTAATGAAGACGCAGTTAATTTCTTCTAATAGTTTATATATTTAACGCATTAAATATATCTTTCAAAAATCAGAATCTCTTTTAGTATTCTGTATAATATTTATTATTATAAATTAAATGTCAGTAAGTATTAAAAAGTACTTAAAAATGGGTATAACGATTTATATTTATAACTGATTTTAATAGTCAAAATACTTATGGCTTAATTAAATTTACGATTTAAAATTATTGAACGTTGAAGTGTTTAAAATAATTAATAAAAGTGTAACATTTATACCTTTCCACGTTGTATGTTTTATATTTATATTAAATATTATTTTAGTTTTCTTTAAAAAAAATAAACTAGTATTTTTTCATAATTTTCAAGCCTTTTTTATTCTCAAGACGATCAATGTTTAAAATGCCAGTGTAGTACGAATAGTTTAAGAAAATAAATTATAAAACCGATATTTTACTTAATTTTACCAACCGAACACATGTTATTTATAATATAAAATTAATGACGTTACAATTTATTTGTATGACTTAAATTATAATATTTTCTATGTTGGTATCTACTATTTTTTTTTTTTTTAATTACTTACAAGTTACAATTGTTATGAAGCGTTTTACGGATGAAAATATTTTATGTTATATCATAAATTACATTTTTATGGTATAAAAACAACGGGGTTTATAAAAACATTTCCGTATTTATAGAAATAAATGGCGTTTATAGATTTTTTCAATTTTGTTAATGCGTACTGAAAGCGTTGAAATCCAGTCATGGCTCAATACACATTTTGTTTGCCTAATTGAAATTCTCTTCATCTTTATAATATTATTATTTAGTATACATTTTTGGTATTTCTATCTCTTTATTTGTTAAGCCTCAAAAGAGACCAATTTTAATTAATTTTCATATTGTGTAACAAGTACAATAAAACATAATTTAAACTATTATATTACGTTAGTGTAAGCAAAATACATTTTCATAAAGTTTAATGTAAAAGGGTAGATATATCCTATTCTATAAAACTAATATGCCAAAATATTATAGAAAGGATACAACTTCAGTTAGGTAGTTGAGTTTTGCAAATTTCTAATCTAATATAATTATATAAAGTTAAAGTAGTTCTCATTTGCTTGTTTCTGTGGTTTGGGTTTAAAATTGCTAATCATAATATTATTATAATCATTTTCAAACTTCCATACTTTAGAGCTTATTTGCAATTTAAAAATTGGTAAATATTTAGTTTTTCAGTAGTTGGGTATATCAATTTCTTTTTTTATATTTAAAATAAACATATTTCAAAAAAATGAAATTAAAAAAATTACGTCTTTAAACAATTAATTATACTAGTGGAAATACCGTATTTAAGCATAAAGAATAATATTTTGTATAAGTAGATATAATTTTCGTAGAAAAATGTTACTTTTATAGCGTTTAAAGACTTACGTGAGTGTGATAAATTTATTTCAAAATAAAGAAAAATTTAAGTTCATAGATATCCAATCATTTATTATATGTTATACTTAATACTTATTCCTAAACGTATTTCGAGTTAAAATTTTCGTGTTTAAAATTTTATATTAGGTAGTTAAAACTATATAAATGTTTTAATAAATGAACTATTTCGAAAAATCATGTTAATAGATGAAAGTTATGAGAAAAAAAGTCTCTAGCGATTGGTGCAATGGCCAAATACGTCCAATGAATTATATTGAAGATATATAACACATTTATTAAATTTCTATTCTGCAAAATAACCAAATTTGTCCACACGTATATATCTCATAAATTTACATGTGTTAAAAAAATATTTTTTTCCCTAGTTTTTACAACAATAAGTCCAAACATAATATCTTGTTCTTCACCAAACCAACCTAAGTATACTCATATGGTGGTTTTTTTTTCGGTGCAATAATGATAGTCAATGGATTTGATAATATTATAATATTATTGGCCTCTCTTATTGTTTTGTAATATTATATCATTGATATATTTATAATAGTTAGTGAAATATAAAATTGGTATCATTGGGTACGCTCAAAATTTATAAAAATATCGTGTCATCATATTTACTTATCACATAATATTATAAACTTTAATAAAACATAGTTTATTATTTGATATTTAAAAATAAAAAATTTTAAGCAGTTATCACTAGTTCTATTTTTTTATAATATATAAAACAAAATAATTTTAGATATACTTTTTAAATTTATAATTATATTATTACTATGCATAATTAATATAACATACCTACCTATATTTCTTCTCTATGTTTGATTCAGTAAATATTAATTTATTGTAACATATTCGGCGCAATAACTAAATATATTTTGGACGTTTTCTATTATGGAACCAAATACAAATTAACAGTTAAGAGAACATTACAATCTCGTTTTTTAATAGATTCTGAATATATATATATAGACTATAATTCAAAAAAATTTAAGAAATATAAGTCTTAGAATTTGAAAAGAATTAAATACATATCGAAGTAATTTTTAAAATTAATCTCATGACAATTATGTATGTAATCACTACATTTGTTTAAAATATATATATATATATATATAATATTATTTACATAATACTATTAAAACTGGTTCATAAAGTGATTATAGAGTAATAATACCTATTATCAAATCAATAAAAACTAAATTATGGAATGGGCCCTATTTTAGCTTTTTAATTTATTCATATAAAATAAATAAATTATAGTTTTAAAATGTTAATTTTTTTACTTTTCTAAACTTAAATGACTAGTTTTTTAATTAAAAAAATTAAAATTATAAATTACATTAATTCTATAATTTTGCGATCTATTGATTTTATAAGAAGCGTTTTTACTCTAAAATGATTATTAATTATTAATGATTAATAATATTGTTATGTTTATTATAATGAATACGTAATTAAAATTTGATAATTTTATATTTATATAAATGGTGCAACTAACTCTACAGAATTGAGGGGGGGGGGAGCTAAACCTATAATATTATCTAAAAAACCTTAAGTAAGCAAAAAAAATAAATCATAAACATTTTTGTTGAATATTACTTCCCAAAAAACATTCATAAGACAACAATTTTGAAACTCATTTATTTTATAATAACAAATATATTAAAAAAACATTTATTTTTGGGGGGCTATGAATAATTTTATAATAAAATATATAATCATTTATCATAGTTGCACTTATATATAGATATATATTATATTAAAAACATTCCATATCAATAAATAAAATAATGTCTCAAAATCAACAAATATATATCCTATAAATTATATAATATATCTCCTGAAAAATTTTAAATTTGTACCTACATATTTTGTTACTGTACCAGTGTCTTCAATTATTTCACTATAATATTTCATTAATCCAATCATTATACTTGACAACTTAAATAAAATGTATTCTTTTTCATTTTTACTATAGTAAATTTGTTTCAATTCACAGTCTTCAATAGTTAGAGTATAATCGTATTTATCCTGCACACTAGAATTTTATTCAGACCTCTTCAAATCCCGCATTCTTTAATGGGTCCTAAGCACATTCCTTGAAGATTTGGACGAGAAATATTTCGAACGGCATGTATGCGCCAGGATTCCACTTTGACACGTTCGTGGGTTTTTGAAAGTTCAAGTTCCCTTGAATTGTGTATGTATAATATATATATATATATATATATATATATATATATATATATATATATATACTGTATAGTCAATGCACGTAATTTCAAAAACGCTCACTGAATAGTTTTACCGAATAAAAATGAATATATACTGCATAATAATTTGGTTTTATACATTTTTAGGAGTTTATTTATATTTTATCCAAACTATGAATACGTATTACACCTATATTACATTTCAAATCGATATATTGAATTTTGAGCGTAACGATAAAAATGCATTGGATTTACAATGATATGTTTTCTTATTTCAATTTTATTTTTTAATGTACGTACACAATTTTTCAATGTAAAGTAAGATTTTTCGGGTATAGACGTGGGACGATGAAAAATTCACTCTAGTTGGTACTTTATACCTAGATATAATTTTTTGATTTTTTATGTAGTTTTCATAAGCGTAACGAAAAAATACCGATTTGGAAAATAACATACACTTGTCATAATTACAGAATTGTATAGGTATATATTTTGTATGTATATCTATGTAAAGGTACACGTTTTTGAGTAGTAAAGAAATTTCTGATAGATAATTTATTCTAGTTGATCAAGTAGGATTTTCACGTAAAAATCTTTTTATACTTGAAATCCATTGTAGTAAGAATTATAAAAAGGTCAATTTTCCATTTGCTAAGATGTTTTTTAAGCATAAAACATTGGTTATATACCTATAATCATTGATAAATAATATTTACTGATAATAACGGACAATTTTAATAAACAAGAAAATAATACTACACCGAGCTTCGTTCAAAAATATTTTATCGAAATTAATTTTTATCATTGCTTTCCATTTCAAGGCATCCTATACAACGAGTGAAGGGTTTCCACTTCCTACTGTGTGACATTTTAAAATATAAAAGATATAGAGAAAAGTCAATATCGTTAGCTGCTATGCACCAAAATGTTTTAAACCAACTTATATTGTTTACAAACGTAAAACATTCACTAAATATGTTACTGATATAATGATTTTGATATTCAGCCTACTTTTTAGTTTTTCCCACACATTTTTGGGTTTTTTTTATATGTGATTTCTATTTTTGAATTTTTAATATTTTTTTGGAAAGACCATTTTCTTCTTTCAAAATGCTGTACTCAAGTCGATTGTTTGCCATAATAGATTGGGTGACTTTAAAATGCATTGAGCAACAGATGGTTGAAATTTCAACGAAAGTTAATAATGAAAACCCGTTCGTTTTACGTCAAATCAGAATGACTTTTAATTCATTGGATGAAAAAAAAGGTCTACTGAATTTAGTATTATATGAAAATAAACGATATCTACCTATCTGATTTCGGTGATTTCTGTTCGTGTCCATATTATTATATTGTATCGTACTTTTTACGCTACCACCCGATAAATAGTCGTTATCGGAGATACCCGCCAGGAGACATTAACGACGAAAAAGAAACACGAAAACAAATTACGTACACGGATATTAGAGAGAACATGTGGATAGTAAATGAAATTTCGGGATTGTACGCCGTGAATCGGACATTTATAAGGAAATTAAAATACCATAAAAAGTGTACTAAAGTAGGACAATAACGTCAAAAGACGTTGACATTAACACGAGGGCTGATGTTAATCGCCGGTTTCCCGATCATAAATATCGCCGGTGGCCCGGGCAGAACACTATTACACGGGTTGACACTCCTTTTTATTTTTTAAGTTTTTTATTTTTATTTTTTATCAACACTCACCATCTAACGAATATATGAACAACCCGTGTGTTGATCCGAAAAACTATTTGTATACACAGTACACGCCGCACAGAATATTATAATACGCCGTTAACGTTTAGAATTATAAGAAAAATAGCGTTTAAACAGGCTTTAATGTAATGTATATCTAGTAAAAAAAAAAAAAAAAAAAAACATATATATATATATATAAATAAGGATTTAATGTGTGATCGTTACGATTTATTTAGAAGGCGATCGGTATAGCCGACCGGTTTAGGTCGAATACTGGCGAGCATGTGTGTAAACAGATCGTTTATTACCAGGCGCTCTATTATATTATATTATACAATAATAATAATGATAATATACTATTGTGCCGGTCGCTACATTTTACTGTGAAGTCTTCCTCCGAAAGTAAATTTGTGTACGTTATTATCGCATTCTCAACTCGTACAAAAGTATTCGGTACGTCAATTCAATAAAACTACAAAAAAAAATATTGTTATCATTACCAAAAATATTATTACAAATACTATATGTATTACAGGCATGTAGGTACTTGCTTATAGTTTTTATAATATTTTATAATCGTTCTCCTAAAAAAAATTCAATAACTCTTTACATTCTTGTAGTGTCAATTTACTAGTGCTCTTACTATGGTTAAAAAAAAAAACACATTTTTTGTTATACTTCAAAGACTGTCGTTCGGAATGATGGTAAACAGATAATATTGGAAAAGTATAGAAAACTTCGCAAAATAAATGGACTGAAGTCAAAATATATTTGTGTAAAAAATGTAATTGGCCGTTCTGAAAAGTACATAAAATGTTGCCTACGATAACTAGACCTGGAGGCGTCGATATTTTTCGGGACTAATAATATATCACAATATTTCAGGAAAAAGTATATACGTCGTCAGTTATAATCAAGCCAGACATATCGGGAAATGAAGCATAACGAGCTATACGTCATATTGCATATGTCTACAGCAGGCTTGTTTTGAAAAATATAAGCAAAGATTTTATAAAATTTAATAAAAATATGGTTACGCTTTTTATATATTTCAGATTCCGAACTGAGCCAAAAAAATATCAGTTTAACAATAGTGTTTTTTTTTTTAGTAAAATAAGTATATATAATTCCAGAAATATCACAATAATTATAATATATTATTATAAATTGCGTGTGTTGAAATAATAAAATAAACGCGAAAAATGTATTTAAAAAGTGTAAAATAATATCTGAACCATCGTATAAACAAATTCGTGTGATTACTGTGTACACGAAAAAAGTTATAGGTAGATAATACACGTGTAGACGGGAAATTTCATTATACTAAAATGTATATCTGAAGATAATAATATAATACATATTAAGATACATAAAAAACATGCAAATGCAACAACTTCCAAGCCCTAGTTATCATATATCATACCAGTGTGGTTAATCTGGTTAAAGAGGTTGTTATAGTAGCAGCATGTTGGCATTAGCGGAAAAAAATAATCATAGATGTCGTGGGATAAGTAAGATATTATCATTAAACAATGCTAACCAAAATACAATTGTGTAATCAAACTTCCCTTCTCTGGTAAGTGATAATATGCATATTCTCTCCAGTAAAATAATACCCCATAATGTATTAGTATGAAGTATGTGAGAGATACTGTCCATATCGTTATAATTTATGAGTAACGGTAAATTTTATGTCGGTAGAACGTTTTAGATTCTGAGCGTAGCGAGGGAGCTATTGGTTTTACAATGATGTATGATGTTTATTTATTTATTAATTTTTTTTTTTTCTGTAAACACTTTTTCTACCAGAAGGAGTGCTCCGATGTAAAGAAGCTTACCCGTTTTCCGATAGCAAATTGCATCTAGTTGGTACTTTAAGAGGTCATTTTTCAATTTTCTCAATAGTTTTATAATGCGTAAGGAAAAACTACGAAAAAATGAGGTAAAAACGGCAAATATACGGTTTCGTCAAATCGGGAATTTTCATTTCTTCGTAATTTCGAAAATAATCACTTGAAAATCTTGAAATTTACATAGAATATTTAATTTAGTAATATATTTACGTTGATTAAGTTTTTTGCAATTTTGGGCTATTTATAGACATTTTAGTTTTCGAGGTTTCTAAGTCCTAAAAGGGGTAATTTTTGGTTTTAAGTTCTGAAAATTTTATACAGTGTTAAATATACGTTACTCTAATTAAATTCAAAAAATCTTGAAAATCCGTTGTCACAATTTTTTTTTATAGTCATTTTAATTTTTTCGACAAAATTATCAATTTTGAGGTATTTAAGTCCAAATAGTTTTTATTGCATTAATTTAACTAAATTTACATAATGTTTTGTTCGTTTTCAATATTTTATGTTATAAAGTGAACATTCAATAAAATATACTGTATAATTTTATGTAGTAATAACTGTACCAGAGTGTAATTACATGAAACTGAGTTATTATAAATATATCATATTACATTTTAAAATATGCATAAGGTCACACTAAATCATATTTATTTCTACATTTGATCTTCAATGTAATGTTAAACATAGGTAAGTACTGAGTAGGTAAATAATTAATATTAAGAGTTATGTATACTATAACGAAGCTACGCTCAGAATCATTTTATTGAATGCAATGATTTATTATTGCTTTCAAATGTAATACATCCATCAAGAGTATCCTGCCCAGTAGCGAAGTGCATCCACCCATACTGACACCCGACGAGCGAAGTGCTTCCACCCCTTACTGACCGGCTTTTTAATGTACAATTCTTAATATTGAATTCGAAAAATAATTTTAAAAAAAGTAACTAAAAAAATAATACAGTTTTAGATTCTTTGTTTAGAACTTGTTAAAAGGGTGTTTATTATTTTATTTATTAAATCTCCAATAGCTACTAAGTGGGAAGGGGACTATATTTAATGTCCAACTATTGCAGTTAAGACAAAATATTAGTACCTACCTACAAAAATTATAAATATACAAATTTCAATTTTTACGAAATTAAATTTTGATCTGATTTAAGAATTGAAAGATTATATAGTAAAAATTATAAATTTTGTTTGAAGGTAATATTGTGTACCTACTGTGTTTTAATTTTGGCTTAGCCTAATTCTGAATTTTTTTGGGATTTAGAATATTTCTCACTATTTTAAGTTTATAGTCTACTACATAGTACAAATAATAAATTTTATATTAATTTGGGGGAAAACATTGTTATTTAAATTATTTATTTAAATAATCCTACTTCCATTTTTAAAACTACATCTCTGGTTTAGTGTCTTTTGACGTTCAAGTACATACACGTATGAATAAGCGCTGCGGGCAGGACAGGGCATAAAGTTCAAATTTTTCGAAAGTTCAAAGTTAATTTTGTTTTTCTTGGAATTTTTGGATTTTCATCGAGAGAAAGAGATCGTTAAACTTCCATTCGAGGCTTCTGTTGCAGTGATGAGCTGTGATAACTCCATGTGAGAATGAGCCTTAAGTGCAGTTTCCAGCCACATCAGAAGGAACAGCATCAGAGACCGATACTACTCCGAAGATCCAATGGCACAACCTACAATGAGTGGAACTTTGTAAGTTTTTTTTTCTCAAAGTTTTTAATTTTTTATAATTAACCCCGGTAGCTCGTCTCCTTTAGGTATTATTTACCTATCGCATAATTTTAGTAAAGATTGATACTGTAGTTTAAAATTTAAAAAAAAGTAATTATAATTAAAAATTGTTCTTTTTGAAGTAATTAAAGAATATAATAATAGAGAGAGAAAAAATAAAATAAAATAAAATTATAAAAATACAGGGAAAATACATTTTTATTTAAATAAATAAATAATATTTAAATTAGCTCTTTTACTACATGGTAACAGTATCCAAGCTGAGTCTGTAGTAGGTATACCAAGTGATTGAAAAATTTGTCGATCTAAATTAGACGGCGATTTTTTTTTATAAAATAAAATGAATTAGAAGCAATAATCCATAAATAAATTATAGAATATAAAATATAGTTTTGTATACTAAGAGATAAATAAAAATTAAAAGCTAGAATAATTTATTGCACGAAATAAAGCGGAATTAATAAATTGCGAGAATAATTTCGAGATATTGAAATGATAAATGAATAGTATTGAATATTGAGTTAAAATAAATAAACAATTAGGTAATAAAATATTAGAGCTTTGAAATAATTAAATATTGGGAGAAGTACATAAATATAATTTATTGAAGGGATAATAAATAACCCCTTGGTTAACCTGGTTAGGTACCTAAAATAAAATAAAATAAGTTGAATATTGAATATTATAAGGGAGAGAGAATTTTTATTGGAAGGATAATAATTTGATAAGTTAAATAAATGAGGAATATAATTTTGAATTTGAGATATTAATTTTGGGTACTATTAAAATAATATTGAATTATTGGAAGTTTATGATAATTAAATTGGAAAGAAATAAGTGGATTTATATAGTTTTGATTTTGAGGTATTAATTTTTTGAGATTTATAGAAGATAATTGTGGGATATGATATTGAAGTTTATGAAAGAATTAATTTATATAGATTTGATCGGAGATAATAATTTTTGGGAAATTTATAGGGATATTTGAAGAATATTATATTGATGGCTATTGAAGAGATTTGAGTTGATTATATAGTTTTAATTTTGGGATTTATAAAAGTATTTGATTAATATAATATTGATTATTGTGATAATTTGAATTGTATTTGAATAAAATAAAGTATACCTATTTAGCTGAACCCTACAGTATTGTATAAGAAAGTTTATATATTGAATGAATTATATTGATTATTGGGAGAACTTGAATAAAAAAAAAAATAAAACAAATATATTTTTTAAATAAATTGTACCTATTTGACTGAACCTCATGGCGTTGGATTCGTATAAATAAATAAAAGAATTGATATAACATATGAAACAGTCCGATTTTATTCCGGTCTGCCACGTGATTTATTAGAACAAATGATTGTTACTAAAGTTTTTTATTATACATGTTTACATACAATGTTTATATTAATATATCTATAGATTGTTTATTATACAATATTTACAAAATGAGGCGGGGGTTCGCCGGGAGGAGATACACAGATTGATTCCTAGAGCCCCACGTCCAGGGGGGGGGGACGTTCGCTAACAACCCTACTTGGAAAAGCGGGTTGCCCAAGCCTATCACCCAGGTCGGGTTATCCTCCGACAGGTGTCGGGAAATGCGTGATCTTCGGTGGGGATCACGAGATACTCATTAATTAAGTATGAATTAAATGTCGACGTAAATATGGATGTACATATATAGGAATATAGTTACGTATTGGACGGTGGGCCGTGCCGCTGGTGTGCAGCGCCGATACCGTATGGATCCTGTCCTCGTGTCGGGCGTGATCCGAACGCCGTCGGTGTGGAGAACTGGGTCCGGTCAGCTATTGGTTGACGGTGGTCCCCTCTGCGGTTCGGCCTGATAAGGCCTAATAAGGGCCTGATAAGGCCCGCGGTGTGTTCAACTCGAAGGTCCCGGAAAACCGAGGTAGTACGGACGGTCCGGTGAGATGTCCCGCTGATGGTGGTCGACGTTGTTCCTTGGTCCACTCTGGTCCCACGCTGGACGTATAGGTGTTGGGTACATCGGTTGAAGATCGTCCGACTCGGTAGTTGATTCCCGGTGGCCGGAACAGCAGGTCACTCGGGTCCGGTAGACGGGTAGAGGGTGTCCGGGGAGCTCGCCTCTAACCGCCCACGACAACGGATCGGGGTGGCCTGGAAACTGGATCTGGCGACCGGTTGATGAAGAGGTCCTGGACGCCCACTGTTGGCCGCAGCTGCTGATGGGTCCACTGGTCCTTGATCGCCGCCGTGTGGTATTGAACAAAGATTGGGAAAGGAGAATTGACATAACTTGTAAAATTAGCGGTCAGAGAGGAAGATAGGTATAACTTGTAAAAGTAGTGACCTTTAGGAGGAAACTGACATAACTTGGAAAAGTAGCGGTCAGGGGGAAGTAAGGCAGGTGGAAATGTAGTTCGCCTGAACGAACCGCTATTTTGTCTTTTTGTTTACCTGTGTTGTACTCAGGCCGTTACACATATTATATGAAATTATATTAAATATTAGATAAAGTATTTATAGAAAGTTAGAAGGATTTTGAGGATTAAAATTTAATTAGAGTACATGTTGACATGAATTATAATATATGAATAGGTAATAAGAAAGGAGAAAAATGAAGTGACAAGGAAGAAAACTTAATTGATAAAAGGCAAATTAAAACTAGTACTAAGAGTGAGTTATTAGAGGATAATGATATTAAAAAAGTGAATAAATTAATGAGAGGAAAATCTGAAGATTTTTAATTGAATTTAATTTAATTAAAATGGGACATAATAAAACTATTAGCGAATATACGACTAAAGTAGAAGGTATTTTTCAGAAATTATGTAATGCAAATTCAAAGCAATAATATAATATAATATAAAGAAACAGACCCTCATTAGTTTTATAAATGAGTTGACAGATCAGATGAAATTTGAAGTTAAAATAAAAAATCCGGATACATTAGAAAAATCTATGATAGTGATAGCATTAGTTGAAAAGGACATTAAAACTTATAATGAGGCGCAGGAATTTCATAAGACGCGAAATAATAATAATAAATTTAATAATATTAACAGTATCAATAACAACGGGTGGAATAAACCTGGATCAAATAATAATGATTATCGCGACCAAAATTTCCGATCATCTAATAATTTTACACCTCCGCCCTTATAATTATTAATAACAATAATAATTTAATGATATCTTGCACATACAACAATAGAAACGGACATGAAATATCAATTTGCTATAAAAGACAGAATGATGAATGTCGAAATAATGGTTATAATAATAAAAATAATAATAATAGTATTAATATTAATAATGAGTTAATAATCAAAATTCGGGAAACTTCAGTAGTCCCGCGACTGGCGCTCGCGAAGTTCAATTAATAGAACTCATACCGGATATGATCGGACATGCTTCTACGTCATATCACCAATAAATACCGATAACCATATAACATGTAAATCACCTAATATTAGGGTTAATGACCTGGTCCTTCTTGTAGACACGGGAACCCAAGTCAACATTTTAAAAAATAAATTGCCTTCAAGAAAATTTGTTAGATGATGAAACAAATAAAATATATATTCAAAAGAAATAAATGAAATTATAATACAAACACTAGGGAAATTAACCATAGTACTAGTAATAGAGGGGAAAAAAAATTCAGAGTTTCATTTGGTACCAAGGGATTTTCCAATATTTAAAAACGGAATTTTAAGAAACAACTTTTTGTCAGGAAATCAGTCAATAATAAATGTAGCTAACAAAACTTTAATAATTGAAGCTGAAATCAAAAATAAAGGACAAATATATAACGAAACACATAATGAACTACGCGATAATCTATTTACCAAAGTTAGAGTAATACGCGATACTTACGAATTAACTAACGGAAACCAATTGAAGTGAATTTAAAACACAGATATTAGAAAAGAAATTGAAATTGAAAACAATAAAAATATTAATAATAATTATAATAAAACAAATAACGGAAATAAAATATCCACATACGAAAAGAATTGTGCAATTATAACCGAAATTATTGAAAGGATTATAATCATATTTTTTTATATATATATATTATTATTATTATGCATAAGAATATGATCAAAATAATGAAATAACTAAGAGCCAAAAATTTAATGGGATAATTAAAAAAATTAACGAATTAACTAAATCTAAGTATAATTATGTGGTTACTAGTGAAATAAATAATGTAAATATTATCGGAAAATATAATGAAATTAACAAAAGTAATAGTGAAAATAAAATATCTGTTGAGAATAAAAATAGGATTGATACGAGAGTAACAATAGCCACAACAATAAAAACGGAATGAGAACTGAAAGCAACGAAGATATAATATGTTTTACGCATAACCATAGAACAGAAACTATATTTAACATACATATCGCAAAGCCTATAGAAGAAAATAAACAAATATTAACCCAAAGACAAGACTTAACGACAGATATTTTTTGTGGAATAATTGAGTATACCTTGAAAGACGAATCTACATTGTCTGCTAGTATGTTTAATATTTCTAAATAGAAAATTAGTAAATATACTAGAGACAGACTTTTACATAGAGAACAAATACAATATAGAAAAAATTACTCATATCTTGATGGTGTTGATATGAAACAATTTATAAAACAGAAGATAGGAAAAATTTCTCTGTATTTAAGAACAATATAAAAGGATATCATGAAAACCCGATCTGAGTAATAAAGTAATAAATAAATCGGACAATATTAATATAGTAGGTACGTAATAAAAAAAATATGAATAAACAGATATTAATGAATATAAATATATATATTAATATAAATATAATAATAAATATATTAGTTAGCTTAAGTACCTATAGGATATAAGAAAGATAATAAATTAAATCAATTGAAATTGGGTAAAGTATATTTATTATGAAGTATAATATATTTCATATTTAAATATTTCTTTTTTGAAATAATAGTTCAAAAATAATAGTTGTGACAAAACAAAGTTCGGCCATATGGACGGGCCCCATACCGAAATATATTATAATAAATATATTATATTTATATTATATTATAAATATTATTATTATAAATATAATAGATACCTACACCTATATAAAAAAAAAAAAGAAATAAAAAACAAGGTTATTCGTATAAACTTTCGTCAAATATTGAGAAATCGTTTTAAAAAAAAGGAAATATAAAAAACGCTCAATTTTTTAGAGCTGCCCCTAAAAATTTGGCGCTCGGGGTTCTATTAACCTGCCCTCCCCCTCTATATACATCCCTTTTATTATGCCTTATTACGTCTTAAACGTGTTAAAGTTACTCCTTTTAGACGATGATTAAAACTATTTAAATTAATATTTTCTGTTATTTTTTTTTCTATTAGTTGAGCTATTTTGTACTTATACAAATGATTTTCATACAATAAAATACATTATCTTCGTATACTTGTCATATAAAATATATACAGCTACCTATAAGAAATTCATGTGTTTTTCCTATACAGAAATCATTCGTATAAGTATAAAATTATAATTCGACCATTGTCGTAAGCTGTAAATACACAAAAGCACATTAGATTTAAAAAAAAATCCATAATAATGTTTTCGGCTGTTTTAGTCATTGTATGAACATGAATCTGTAAAACATTAAAAAGTTACGCATAAAGGTGCGTCCAAATTATAGATGCTCGCGTTAGCCAAATTTACCGATATATTCGGACCAAGTGTGCTCAGTGGCGTATTTTCAAATTTTTTGTGTGGGGGGGGGGGTCTAAATATTAAGTACCTATAAATTTATAATATAAAAAAAACACATACGAGTTATGATGTAATAATTATATTATGTATATTTCAC
>JAIPRL010000196.1:0-36968 GCA_025469235.1 Pemphigus obesinymphae
GAGTTGAGCTAGTCGCTGTGTAGGGATCCCATAAGACTGAGCCGAATTCGACAATGGATCTAACAAGTGAACAATAAAGAGACTTTAAAGAACACGAAAACTTAAAATCAGATGAGATGCGTTTAATGAAGCCTAATGTTTTGAAGGCTTTACAGCAAATGTGCTCAATATGTGGATGAAAGTCAAGATTAGTAGTGAAAATAATTCCCAGGTCTTTCTTAAGTGATACTCGCTCAAGAGAGGTTCCACAAATAGAGTAAGTAAAGGATAAGTGAGTTCTACGTCTAGTAAAAGACATAGATTGGCATTTACTTATAAAAAAAAAATATGAAATATGAAACATGAAATATGAAACAATAATGGTATAGTTTATTATATTTCGGTTCTGTATCGCTACGGATGTTCTTATTGGATAATTTATTTGAGGTTATATAGTTGGATTGTTCATTATTATTTAATATTTATTTTGATTGTTAAATAAGCACAATGATGTGCTACTCAAAAGTTGTAAAACATGCCATGGCAATTATTATTATTTTAGATAATTATAATTAACCACATCACTCAAAAAAAAAAAAAAAAAAAATATAAAAAATGAATAAAAAAAAAAAAATGAAGTGAATTATGAGATCATTGCGGTACCACGAGTAGGTCGGAGGCTTCGGTTTTCGGCTCCGTGGTGGCTGTAACAGGAGCTTGTCTGTGGTCTAAAGCCAAGCTTGGCTAGGTAGAGAAGTTCCTCGGCGTTAGGGTGTCCGTTCGGGGTTAGCACGGAGTCTACGGGCCTCCGTCAATCCCGTGCGGTTGCCACTCACCCGAGGTCCGGTATACCGCTTTATCGGTGAGGAACACAGAGGGATAACCGGTATCCGTAAAACCGGCGATCGTAAGATAGACACACTTCCGACCAGTGTCGTCGTAGGTATGTCCGGCTCTCCCCGAACTCCAAAGAGATATTGAATAGCAGCTAGGTGCAGTGTGGCTCTTCCTCACCAGACTTGACAAAACCCACTAATATCAGTAATAATAGTCGTATTTGTACGGCAACCTTAATATTTTAGATGCGTTTGCGAAAAAACGGTCACTGTTTAGTTTTATTATTAAAATGATAACATATTATTTTCACTGTATACATAATTATTATATAAATTGTATTTAATCCACACTGCAATGATTTAAAACACGAGGATACGCCATTTAAAAAACATTTACGAGACAATTTTTCATTAATCGTCGCCCACTTATTTCGTCTTTTTACCCTGAATTCTGAACTGAAAAAAAGAGCGTTCCTGTGGAGAATTTTTATAAGAAGAAGATCAGAAGTGAAATAGTAGATTTTCTGGCTGTATGTAGAAGAATAGTGAACAAGTGTACGACGAATGTACGTCTATAATATCGTGATAAATGCAGCAGAAGAAATATTTTTATTACGATGAAAAGAATAGGCAGGAAGACGAAATACGACTAAACTAACATCGAATAGAATAATCAATAGTATGATAATATAAAATATACTTCGACGAGTATTTCAACGATACCTCATTTCCTACATAATTGTAGTCGAAGTCCATAATAATCGAAAAATATCTTTGGTGATGTATTGGGGTGATGGATAAATCACAATAAGGTCAACAATGGTTGGTTGGCAAATTTATTAATAATAAGTAGTATTTATTTTATAATTGATTTTATGCTGCTAAAAAAATCATTTTTGGGCGTCGATAAGAGCCAACCTCCACGTGGTGTCCCCCGGGTGATGCAAATAGGCTCTTACAAGTACATTATAAATGTATAAGTAAAGGCTAAATATTGTATTTCGACTTAATGCTGATTTACTGTAGGCATATTTCTGTAAAAAAAAAATAAAAAATACCGGAGACTACATAGTTCACTGTAACTGCATACTGAAATGCAGTTATATATTTTAACAAACTATTATATTAAGGCCACGTTCACACGGGTGAAAGTAACTGTCACGATAGTATTCTTCCAATATCAATTACGTATAATATATAACACGTGATAGGCACTATCACACTATCATGAAAATGTGATAGTGCGAGAGTGACTATCATGCCCCATATATCATATATATATGATTTTTGGAGAGTATTATCGTGACAGCTACTCTCATGCGCTACTGTCATTGAATGGGCGTAGCTTAACTTACTGAAATGAACCCTACAGTGTATAGAAAATTTCGTTCTACATGTAATCTCAACGAAATTGGTTGGAAAAAAACTCCACATAGTTGCTATATGTAATGTAAGCTTTTCTGACTTAAATTTATATTTTTAAGAGGTGTTTTGGGTGTTCATCTTTTCCTGTGTAAAAGTATGGGTGGCCTCAAAAATGTTTTTCAGAAATATATAGTTTTAATATTCTAAGGTAAGTTGCGAATACTTACTATACGAAAATATGTGTAATATGTCACATTGTGACATATATTACCATGTGAGATATGTGACAATGTGACATTGACACATGGGAACACGTGACGTGTATATAATTATTAAAATAAGGATAAATATAGGTTTAAATATATAAGATGATTCTTAAATTAATTGAATACATTTGCAAAAAAAAAAATTAAAATTAGTAAATTAAAATTGAATTTATTTTTATCTTGCGTCATAGTCATAGGTAGTATAGTCGTAGGAAGTATAGTCATGAGTATAAGTGCTTATACCAAAAAAATAATTAATACATTTTTTTACATCTGCCTAAATTAAAAAAACTTCGGGGTCCACTCTCGTCCTGTCAAATTTCTTTTCAATTAAATTTCTGAATTAAATTTTAATTCAAAATATAGGTATATAATACATGTGTGAATATGGTACCTATTTACATTTCTTTCTTTAGTAAATTTAATTGAAATTTCTTTTTCTATGGCCATATAAAGTCATTCCTACACTCATACTAAATTATTTAATTAGAAAAAAATCTATTCATTCTTTTTGTATATGTAGTTATACAATTTTAAGTTTGAATCAATTTTTTTTTGCATCTACCCAAATTGAAAAACCTACGGGTTTTACACCTGTCCTGTCCAATTTTTTTTCAATTAAATTTCTGAATTAAATTTTTATTCAAAATATAGGTATATAATACACGTGTGTATTTGGTACCTATTTTCATTTCTTTCTTTGGTATATTTAATTGAAATTTCTTTCTCTATGTCCATTTAAAGTCATTCCTGCAATAATCCCAAATAACCTCAGTAGGGAAAAATTCATTGATTCAATTAATATAGGTACCTACATATAAATAATTTTGAATTTTATTAGAGACAATTTATTGTCTCTACCCAAATTGAAAAAATCTGCGAGGGTCACAACCGTCCTGCCCAATTTTTTTTCAATTAAATTTATAAGTTAAATTTACAAAATTAAAATTTTATCTAAAATGTAAGTATTTAATACAATTTGTATTGGGTACCTATTTTCACTTCTTTTGTTAGTAAATATATTTGAAATTTCTTTCTCCATGGACATATAAATTCATTCTTACACTAATAACAAACGACCTTAGTAAGTAAACATTTATATTATATATTTATATAATATATATATACACATTATAATATATATTTTTATCAGTTTTCTATTATAACACTAAAAAAGCAGATTTTTTTATTCTTGCATGGCTAATATTGTGTCTACTGATTAGGTATTTATTAATTTTCAAGCCCGCCCCACCATTGTAAAATCCTGTAATTGCATTGTAAAAAACATTATTTGTACATCATTAAACTATTATTTAGAACCGTAATAATTAAGGTGTAGATGGACCAACACAGAATTACACAATCAAGCTGATTGCAAAACTGAGAGTACAACCGTACAATTAATACAATAATATATTATTTATTTTATACATTATGTCTATAATATTGTAAAAATTATTATAGTTAATTTGTTTATCTACAGATAATATTATTACAACAAATAATGTATTATAATAAAGGTAGCTACTCGTATTATTTCATTTTTTTCACTTCATTTAATTATTATTTACTATATTGTATCTTAAGTTTTTAGTTGTATAGTGTATACTTAGAAATAAGATGGGTACTTAAAAAACAAATTTACGTAATTTTTACTACTCTTAATGTTACTTGAATATTCGTATAAATATAATATTATGTCTATAAAATAATATTTTTATTTGAAATAGAAAAATACTTATAGGTACGTGTTTAATATTTATTTACATACCTATATCAAGTCAATAGTCAATATTGATAAAAAAAAAAAAAATCAATGTTAAAAACAACATTGTAAACGCAAGTAAGATCTCGACTGAGCCAAAAAAATATATGCTTATAAACATTTTTGTATTTTTAAAGTTAAATGTGTATTGTTTAATATCAACCTATAGGATGTTAAAAATAATCACCTATACATTTAAATGTTTTTAGAATAATTAAAACTGTCCAATTAAACAAAAAAAAAAAAATACGTATTTTAGGATAGGTACGTCTGTGTACTTGTACTTGTGAAAACGAGACCGTTTCGATGCGACCGCCACGTCGCATCGAGTAATAAAAATAATAATATTGTCAAATGTCAACAAATTACGAAAACGATTTCTAACGATAAATTCAATATTGTTATTCGTATTGGATTGCGACAGGCGGTTGTGTCGTGCTCGGAGATTTGTCGGGGCGACGAAAACCCGATTATCGTTTCGCAGTGCAAAATATCAAAGATCGACCGTCGAAATATAACATATTATTATACTAAATTTACCACAATTTTCTGTGCCGGTGGCCGCCAATCTATGGTAATTTACAATCAAATAAATAAATCAATTAAATAAATTTAATAAATAATACTAACGCGTAACTACGTACGCCTCACACAAGCACAACGTTGTACAAAGAAAGTATAATAAATTGCATAAATAGTGCTCCTTAGAATCGCGTGGTGTATTGTATGAATTGTATGTTAATATATTTATGTGCAAATAGACTGAGCATACGTGAAATCTACAATCACACGCGAATAACCGGGTATATAAATACGGGTGTACCACGGTAACCTAACGGTCGTTAAAATCACTACGACACCGGTCACGAAACTTGCATGTGGTCGTTGTACGGAGTACTACGGTTGGAGACTGGTATTAGTAGGTTCCCAAGACCATCCAGTGAGTGGAAATAATTCTCCTGAGAGGAATAATGGCGATAATTTTTCAATTTAACTATATTTAAATGTATATTATACAATGTGAATAGAGATTTAGGAAAATAAGCAGACTATTTAAGCTGCTATATATCAATTATTCCGTTTATGAGTCAAACCGTACAATTATATCTTTACAAATACAGTAAACTACATGAGTTTAAGCATTACAATTATTGTATAACGATTTACAATTTAATCCAACGTTTTGTCAAAAAATACAAATTTTATTGTTATGTCTATAGAACGTCAAAAGTAAGTTTAATGTTAAAAATCTGATAGCGCCAACGTATTTCGCGTAGATTATCTGATAGGTTAACATAATAATTGTAAAATAAAGAAATTGTGTAAATCACGATTTTTGGAAAAATGCCGTATTTTTCCGTATAACTTCGGAAGCAAGTATTTTTTTTAACAACTTTGACACACAATTACACAAAAAAATTAGATTTCCTCAAATCTCGATTTTCATTTTCAAACTCACTTGCACATCATATAAAATGGGTATTGTGTAATTTACATATTTTTTATGTAATAATGATAGATAACTTGATTATAAATGTCTGTTGACAAAATTTACGGTGTCTATTCTTGGTCATTTTGTCGAATTTCCATCCATAACCGTGTTCAAAACCGTGTAAACGAATAAGCAAGAGGATGCACAACAACTAGTGAATAAGTTCAAGTCAAGTTAAAAACTGTACATGTGATTATATTATCGTAGTGTACCATATTTCGCATTTATAAATAGGTACCATTCGTATTGTTTATAAGTACCTACTGTAATTATATCATTTATACTTCTAAAAAAAAAAAAAATTGCACGTTGGACATATTTCAGTATTCACGATACGATAATACATAATGGTAATAATGGTAATATAGTTGTGATAAACGCACAGAACGGCAATAACCACCAATTCTAATATTGAAAATAGTAATAATACGGAAATGATTATTTAATTAAAAGTGTTTATTTAAGAGTAATTTTATTGTTTTATTTTTGGCTAAATGGACTATTTTATTTTGTAATTTTCGCGTAGATATGCACATTATTGAAAATATACCAATAATGATAACAAAAAAAAAAAACTGTAGTCCGTACGCAGTTATTAATCGTTGTTTAATTAATTTTGTCCGTCCCCGGGCGATAACGAGTAATCGTGAGGGGGATATACTAACCGGTACATACACGAACGACCGCGGACCCTTTCCGCCACGACCGCGAAGACGTCGGACCAACGAACGTGGTTTACCGTTTTCGGGAAATCGTCTGTATATTCCATGTGTATCTTCCATGAAATGCACACAGGACACTTGCCACTGAAAACTAGTGGTTTCGACGCGATTCTCAGATCAGTAGTGCACCGTTTGTCAGACCATCGGCATCTCGGCGTGACGGTATAGTTTGAGTGCCGCCAATCGTGGTTAAATTTGCATCGTTTTTCATGCCGTGTCCGCAAAACACCGTCTCTCGTCGATCACGAAAATACACTCAACATCACCGGTTTACTCAAATAGTGTGTGTGTTTTTTTTTTTTTGAACAATAAAAACATTAACGCGCTAATTGTATATTGTGTTCTACGCCCGATACCCATACAAAGGGTATCGGGCACAGGGTGTGACGTATGCACAGTAAGTGCGTTCAGTATATACCTACTGCATACAGAGCGTATACGGTAATAACTCTTGCAATTGCCATTTACGCCGTTCACCTGTTATTGTGCAATAATATGCATTATTGATTATTATGTGGCCATAACGCACGCGCATTGATGTGGAAAATTGTCCGGGATTCTGGAAAACTGCAATAGTGCATTGTGCACTAAGCGGGTGACGAAATGTGTGGCTGCCACTGCACGTTTATATTATTTTAACCCGCGCAGTTTTTTTTTTTTTTTTTTTTTATTTGGTTTTTAAACAAAACGCGTAATATTTTCAATCGTCACCCAAATAGATTATACAGAAAGTTATGTTGTACAGTTACCCAAACACACTAAACTAGTAAGATATTATCATCGCACTGCTTTGTACAAGACTGCCACCGCTCAAATTTTGACCATTTTGAGTTACGCCCACAGTGAAAGCTTTTTTTTTTTATCTACCGATACCTATAGCGGCATCCAAGTCGTAATCCAATCAGTATCCGTGTGTAATAAGCTTGTGTCAGAATTGAATACGTTTATTTTTTGTGATTTAAAAAAAAGAAACAATTTCTTCACATTTCATTATGACGTTTCCCTGTTAACACATCTCCTTATATTAATTATACCGTAGAAATCAAGACTGCGTCATTTTGATTTTGATTTTTTGTATTTAAACATTCATTTTCACTCGATATCTGCTCCATTTCATTTTTTGGCAATTTTGAATTCCTCGAATGTTTTGTTATCGGCCAGAATTCGGAAAATTTCAAATACAAATCAAAATGTGGCGGCTTTGTATTTTTAATAGATGCTGCGAAACTGCCATAACCTGATTTTCTCAACGTTTCCGTATGACATCTCTAGACATTAAACAATACAAATCTTAAGATATAGATAACACAAATTTATTTTTAAAAACGATTTTTTTCAAAACCATGTATTTTGAGTTGTGGCAGTCTTGCACCAAATATTAATATAATTATCTCAGTCACGTTATTCGGTACATATAGGTACATTTGCTTACTATTAATATGTGACCAAAAAAAATAAATTGATATCTATTATTAATTATTTTATTATATTGTTTCAATGCCTTCTCGTTATCTTTATAAAAATAAAATAAAACCCAAACAATGTACTTTTTATTGTCAGCAAATACATATTTCGGTAACAAAGTTACTATCTTAAAAAGTAAATTTTTTGTGGATTTGGTTTTATTTTATATTATATAAATTATTATCCACAAGTACTCAAATTATAAATAATAAAATAAATAAATAATTAATAAATATCTTGATATATTATGTGGAATAATGAATAGGTAATATAGATTTGAAAATGAATATAGGTACAATGTGAATAAATGATTATTTTTTATTTTATTTTTAATTATATTTTAATTTATAGAATGTTAAATATGTATTTAAATATTCTCGTCATAACTTCCGCGGTCCTCTTAGGTTTATCATTTAAAATGTGACAATTAAAAAAAAAAAAAATGAAATGCAATTTTTCTTAATTATGGTATTTCATTTGTGTGCAGACAATTAAAAAATGTTAAGTGTGTGTAAATAAAGACAAAAAAATTAATATTAATTTAGCATTTGTACGAAAACAACTTATTCCCCTTTATTTATGTGTAATATAGAAGCATCGTGTGTTTAAATCCAATATTGTGCCATGCGTAGGTAAATGATGAAAAAAACCCACAGAAAAAAAAGTCAAAGAGAAAAGTTTTTTTTTTAAATTTTTAGAAATTTTAAATAAAAATATAAAATTTTATACATCTGATTTTTTATTAAAAACGTGAAAATATGAATATTTTTTTCTCTAATTAATGTTATAGTAATGGTCAATATTGAACATTTTTCTCGAAGAAATAATTTTTCATCACTAATATTCAATAAATTTTTATTGATTGTGATATTATTCACTTTACAACAATACGAATGTGTGTCGTGAAATTGGCTGGCTTAATCTAGCTGGCCGACATTTAACTCGTATGGGAAATATGATCTGCGTGTACATTTAGCAGTGTAGAAAATCGTAATTTTTAGAGATATTAGCCGGTAGATGGCGTACTATATATTATATGATTTACATCACAATAAATTAATATATTTCACGAAAAACAGAACACGCGAGCACTAATTTATTATGGCCGTTGTTGAAAACAGAATCGCCCGTCCATTATCCGCACCCGTAATCTATTTGGAAAATGTATTTTTATTGATACCGATGGGAAGTAATCGTTCCAATAACGGAGATAGGCAATATATTATCTCCCAACAATTGAAATTGCTGGGGTTTTCTAACTCGGTTCTTTAAAAAATCATTTTTTTTTACAACAAACAACAATGAAAAGTGAACAAGTCAATGAAAGTTATTGGATAAAATTGAATATTGCATCGACTTGGAACCGACATAACATCTGCTAATTTGCGCACTAGGTGCCCGAACGATATGTGAATTTTAAATTTACTTTAAAATATGAATTTACCCCGGAGTCATTATTATTTAGTTATAGTAAGTGGAATGGATACTATTAGTATTTTGACCAGCGATGAGCCAAGTAAGACCAAGACCAAAATCAAGACTACAACTGTCTCGTTCTTTTTGTTGGTCTTAATTCTTTGCAGCTGCATATTTTTTTTTCTGCGAAAAATATTACACACGTCGAATGAACTAATATAATTTTTATTAATATGAATTAATTATAAATTTGGTAAAAATAGTCTCACAAGATCAAAATCAAGACCAATACCGAAATTATTGAATCAACAATAGAAAGACCAAAAAAAATATCAAGATTTACTCAACACGAACAAGACCAATATGAAGATTAGTTGAAAAAAACCAGATTATGACCAAGACTGTTATAGTCATAGTCTTTTTATATGCTCATCGCTAATTTTGACAAAGTTTTAAATTTTAAATCTTCATTTGTTTCGAAGATACAATGTTTAGAAATTGTGTAATTTAAGGTATAAATGTGATTTATGAAATGTAAACACACTTACCAGGAAAAGGCCGACGGTTTAAAAATATATTATAATATTTGAATTAATTTAATATTTTTATAAACAGGATCATAATAAATACATTTGGTGTGTTCACTGATTGTGGTTATTTCCTCGTGACCCTAAAAAATGTTATATTATTCTTTAAATAAATATTTTTTAAATATAATTAATTAAACATACAACTCATATAATATGTTGTACGATAATTTTTAGTAAAAAATAATATTAATATTAACAGGGGTTTTATACAATTTGATAAAATTATTTATGTATTTACTTAATCAATAAAAAACGAATTAAAAAAATGTACAATCGCAAAATATGTTCAATAACTCGTGAAGAAATATTAAATAAAAAGTGCAATTAAATCTAAATTGAATGTATTTAATGGAAAAAGAGGGCATCAGAATATTTGCAATGGATATTCAACGGTAAATGGGCTAATTTGAACCATAGCTCACAGTGGATGAAGGGATGTAAAAAGGAGCAGAGGACCGTGGGAACAGCCGAAAAGAAACATTAAAAGAGATCCGAGAAAGGGGATAAGAAAAGTCGATATACCCATTAGCGACGTGTCTTTGGCTATAGACAATGAATCAATTCTGTTGCTGGGAAACTGTCGTGTGATCACGGGGAGGACGCTTAACTTTTAACATACTGTTGGCAAAGTTAAATAATGTGTGTTTTACTCGTTCAAGCAGAATCGAGTGACCTGCTGTACGAGAATCGAGATTATAAATGTAATATGAAGTTATAGTTCTATATATTCTATAATTTACTAAACAAACGCACAGTAGAGGGCCCTAAAGGTAGTAGTCAACTTAAACTTAGTTAAAACCGGGTTAATAAAACATAGGGTATACATTACAGTAGATATTCTCAATGTGTTGGTAAGGGTTTGGTGTATGATTAAGGGGCCAGTTGTACAGGTCAAGTTTGAACTAGGTTTAAACCATATTTTCGTTAAACTGGGTTTACAATGATAAATCTTGTTGTGCAAATCCCGTTTATGATATAAACTAAGTGTAAACTGAAGATTAGTTAGACTATACCAGTTGGTCATTTAAACTAGGTTGAATAGAATAGACGCTATGTCCTATAACATAAATTATGTACATTTTCAAGATATATTTTAGTGTCGATATTACAATAGTAGTTTAAACCTGGTTCAGAGTTTAAACTTAGTTGAAATCGAAAAATGTGTATTAAAATTCACTAAACCTAGTTTAAGCCACGGTTTACCGGATCCGCCGATTTCAGTGAGTTAAACCGAGTTCAAAGATGATCTGCAATTTGATTGGTTGTTCATTAATGTTGATAACAGAGATATAAATATTTTTTGATGATTTGAAATTTCAGTTTCGTACGAATTTATACAACGACATTGTGTGTCCCATAGATTCCCATAATTATGGTATTTGTATACTGTACCTATTTGTTGGTGACGTAATATTTTCTTTGATGTGATCTAGATTGAAATATATACACTATTTTTAGATAGACGAAAGCGACTAAAGAATTGTTCATCTCTCCACTCTATAAAATGGTTAGGTCGCTCAAGAAACGTCTTTCTTTTTCGAGAAAAACCTATGATTAGTGCTAATTCCATAAACTAGTCATCATCCGTCAAGAATAAATTAAATAAAGTCGTTTTAAAATTTAATTCAATGTAAGAAAAATAAAAACGAAACTGACATTGATCATACCATAATTATCGATGTATTCACTATTATAACTCAGCTATTCTATAATCACGGATAATTTTATTAAACCACAGGATAAACTACGGTTAGGTAACTCTGTGATTATAACTCGAGTTAAACCAAGAATTATTGTAAAACCAGCCCTTACAGTGATAATATAGATAAATATGTAGGTATATTACGTAGTGTAGGTGCTATATTGGTTTTTCTTTTTATTCTGATATTTATTTATCTCAATTACCTGTACTATACAATAATAGGTTGCACTAAAGTAGTATGGATGCGATTACTGACGATGAAGATTTTATGCAGCTGATTGATTTAAATTTAAATCCTAGAATTCCTAGAGTATTTCGTGAACGGCCGAATCATATACTTTTATGGTGTGATTTCGAGTTTTTCTACCGATTTTGCATTTCTAAAAATACAGCTCTTTACATTCTTAGTTTTATTAAACAAGATAATTTAGCTGACAGATAAAGAAAATTAACTGTTATTTATTACTCAGGCTCATAACTAGTTCAAATAGTATTTAGACAAAAAAAATGTTTAGATATTTATTAAAATTATAAAAGATAAATATTTTTAATACATATGGTTTAGGGTATAAAAAAACTTTATTTACATTAAAATCTAAATCCCAAATACTAAACTCTGTACGATCTAAATAAATAATTAAATTTAGTTTAAATTACATATGGTTAGTAATAACTTTCAAAGGGATATTGACCCTTGTTTTCATGGTTATGGGCCTATATTTACCTTAAAAAGAATATTCTAAACATTATATATATATATATATATATACTTTTAATAAGGAATCATGCAGTTACATCAGAACAAATGTTATTAGTAACATTATAATTCTTTGCTTCTGGATCGATTTTAGAAATTTATGGAAATTTCGTTGGTATACACAAATCAACTGCAATTACAAGTCTTGGAGCAACTTTCATAAAATTTCCTGAAAATGGAGATGAAATTATGTCTATTCGACAGAATTTCTTAAATAAATAAAAAACGCAGACATTTATAGGAATTGAAAACAATTTTTTTTTCATATAATGTCCAAGCCATCTGTGACAGAAATTTGAAGTTTCAAAATAATATAGTAGCTAGTTGGCCTGGAAATACTTACGATTCAACCATTTTTAATAATAGCTCTACTAGATACTATTGGATCTCAAACCACCTTGTATAACAATGTCTCTATCACCATAAAATTCTGAATCAAAACCAGTCATTTGATTTCCAAAAATTTCTTGGAGTTGGACTTTAACTTTACTATCCGTACCAATTAATGATTGGGGGGGGGGGGCACCACCAGTTCCACTTGAATATAATTTATTATCAGCATACTTTTTTTTAGCAGTCTTTTTATATTTTCATATTTATTTTTTAATGTATTTCCTCATCTCTATATGTCTCTCCACATATGTTGTTAAATTCAACTGTAAGTTTTTTATAAGCATCAGCTTTTACAAGGTTATGTTTTACGTAAATTTGCTTACATTCAATTTTTGAATCAAATTTAAAAAAACGCTTTCTTCTTTTGAACAGAAATTTGATGCATGTTTATGTACAGACATTATATATTAGAAAAATAATATATTTAACATGGAAATATAATATATTATATATAAAACATGAAATACTTTAATATAATTAACATTTCACTAAAAAACTTTTGAATTATTATTGATAACAATGCGTGATTAAAACATAGATGAAGTGCACCCAACATGCATTAAAACACTTCTACCAATAGTTAAACCAAGTTTAACTAAACTTTGGTTAAACTGCAATTGCGCAACGTAATATATTTTTAAGTAGGTTTGATATTTAAACTAGGTTTATTTAAACTTGACATTAACTGACGGTTGTACAACTGGCCCTAAATACAAAACCTAATTCAGATACCAAATTATCGAGAGAAAATACTCTTAGTATTGATAATGTTGTACTCGCAATAAACGGTGGTTCTACGGTGGGTGAAAATCATGGATCGGTATTTAGAAGTATTAAACGAAAAACCCAAGTTCTTAGCCCAAGAAACGAGATTATTTCAATCGTTCTAAAGCTAACGGGCCCATTGTTGTCAATTTAGCGGGAAAAAATATGTCTAGTGGTTAGTGTAATTTTAATGATTTTTTAGACAGAATTTCAATGTAATATTTAGTGGGATTTTTCATTTGCGTATAAGTAATATAATCATTTATTTCTAGTGGTTCTAAGTAAAGAATAATAATTTTTACGATAATGCTATTATACTAAAAAATTTAGTTTATAAATTCTAAATACATACAAAACTTGTTTTTAAAAAGCACATAAGTAAAATATTGTATATTATTTTTGTATAGGTACCTATAACATATAGTATATAATATAATATCTAATTATAATTATTAGAAAATATTATACCATCACAAAGCAACAAACGTTTGATTCTAAAGAGTAAAAGTAATAATGACTGGCAAAAAATGAATTACACCTAACGTAATTTTATTGAACATTTTACAACATTTTCTTCTTCTTTTTTTAGTGGAAAATTGGGTTGTTTTTATTGCGATTTAGTGTAATTTGGTGTAATTTTTAGTGGGATTTTGAACATCATTTAGTAGAATACAAAAATCACTTTTGGCAGCACTGGCTTATGGCGATCTTTTGAAGAAATAGCTCGGTGAAATAAGTTCATGTTGCGAGTAAAATATACTAAGAGATGGGATTGTTAGGATCGCATTAACAAATAGGGAGAACAACATAGGAATACCAGATGTAGCTACTTGGATTTTGGAAGTAATGCAATGAATTTCTAACCATTGTTTAAACGATAAATTTCAAAAACGATAAATCTTTTCACTTTTGACATTAGGTAATATCGCTATTACCAATTTTATTTTCCAACTTTTCATTTCTAGTATACTTGCTATCTGCTTCCGTAAATGTGCCACTCTTTTTTGGGGGACGGAAATTAAATTCTACTATTAATGTAGTCATTTATCAAAATTGGTATGATTAGCTGTTATTTTGGCATTATTGATTAAATCAAATAGATTAATATTTTGTTTTTGTAATCATAGAACATATTTCAACTCTAAGCGAAAGTTGTAAAACTCCCATTACCAGATAATTTTGATCAGAGAACAATTTCGGGATAATCTCATATCACTTTTGTGAAATATCGACTAACAAAAAAGTTTTAGCATATTTTAAGTTAAACTTGTTATTGTAATCTAAAATCTATTTACTAGATTTCGTCATTGAAAAAAATAACTTGCCTTACGCTAACATTATTAAATTGTATTATAAATAACTATGTGTTAACAAGAGCTTGAAATAATAATATATATAATTTAAAATATAGAGATAGTTTCATATTTATATTTGTTTCAAAATTATAGTTAAAAAAAATAAAATAGGAATTTATTTCAGAACAATTACATATTTTTACAACTTGCCTGAGAAGTATTGTCAGACTTCGGTGCCACTGGATCATTATCATAGTTTGACAATCGATTTTTATCCCATAATGGATTTATACTACGTGTCATTTATGTATATAAATCTGAAGATCTAACACATTCGACGAGTGAGTTATTGTGAACTTGCTATATATTGTATACAATTATAAATTATAATGAGAAAATTCTCATGATAATACACTTTGAAAATGTGAATAAAAAAATCGGTTTGGAAATAGATTTTAAACATTAGGTTGGACTTATTTTAATGTTTATAAGCTGTAGAAAATTACAATGTTTTGGTTTATAAAAATTGGTTTTAAAACAAAAATGAAAGGATTTACATGCATTATTTATTTTGCATTATAGTACAATTTATACTTGAATAAAAAAATAACCAGATAAATAACTCGGAAAATTTTTCAAAGTACAAAATTATTATTATTAACTAACATAAAAAAAAAAAAAAAAAAAATTGGTGAAAAATAAAATATTTCCCGATGTTTCTAATGAAAAATGTTTGAGGCTATGTTAACATTTCATAGTATATAAAGTTCATGGATTATTAAAATGAAAAAATAGGGAAAACAGAAAAATATCTCACACGGTCGTAAAATAGTTATAGAATAATGAATAATATAACGATAACAATGATTACCGCCAGTGATTATAATGTCGTAACGATCTGATTAAAAATCCATTGTTAATCGTAGTATGATAAGTAACGGATAAAAAAAAATCAACACACATCGTTTAACGCAGTATGCCTATATATTTTGATTTATTAAATTTTTTTTCAAGAATAACGAAAGTATTTTACATTGTTGAAATGAATACAAGGTAATAAACAATAATAATATAGTATAAAGTATATATATATATAGGTCAATATTTTATATACGTATAGTACAGATATATAGAGTTGTATGCGGTGAAAACAACAGACGAAAATTCGAAATAATAGTTCTAAAATTGTCAAGCTATCAGCTATATCGTAATATATAGTATGTATTTTGATATAGCCGTATAATTATAATTTTAAAATTGGTCGTTATACATTTTAGTACGGTAGTAAACGTTTACAATAAAACATTTATAATATATTATGTATAATATAATAATAATAATAATAATAATAATACACAGTGACGTAGTTTATTATAATATAAGTACACTGAACCAAATATCATTGGTAGAACTAACAATATGCAATAATCAACATTTTCAAACAAACGAATATTTGTTGAAATAATACAATTTTTATTGTTTTAATGTATATATTTTTAAATTAATGAAAATAAAAAAAAATGTGTTCACAATTACAAATTCACTTTGTAAATTTCACAAGATATATGAGTTATAAGTTGATGAAAATAATTTGTAAAATTAATTCAGATTTTATTATTATAATAAAATGTGTTATTAAATTGAAAAAATGTTCTGTTTAAATTGACTATTTTGATTAACATATGGGCGTTTGTTCTACGAAAAAGAAAGAAAGAAATGAACACAAAATATTTATTTATAATTGAATTAACAAAATATTTGTTAATTAAAATACATTTGTATTGAATCGGGCCATTTTACTCAAGATATTGATAAAATATATTGTTAAATCGATAATACGTTTTGTTATTTTACTGTTAAATAACAAATATTTTATTTCTAAATCAACAAACATTTTATTGACCCGTAAATGAATCTATATTTTTTATTGAAATCGCAGATATATTTGGTTCAGTGTACAGTACAGTAATATTAAATAATATCTCGATAATAGTAATTTATGAATAGGAATTAAAATATTTGTTTATATATCTATAATATAGTTTGTATTGCAATGAGTGAATAAACAAAAAAAAAAAAAAAAAAAAAAAATACTAAATTTGAATATCACTGTTTATAAAAGTATGTACATATCGACGGACAGAGTATATATAATAGTAACTACCCGAAATAATAATAATATGTTGGTCGTGTTGTATTATCGTATCGTGTACTCGACACGAATAAAAACGAAAACATAATGCATAGATTGTCCTTTAGTTCTAGTTCAAAAGTCGAAAATATTAACTAAACTGTAGTAACGTTATTTTTGTATAATATCATAATACTAATTATATTTCATAACGGGATTGTGTTCGAATAATAAACGCGCGTCTCGAACAACACAAGAAACGAAATAATGTTCTCAAAAAATTTTCAGAAAGTAAGATAATATCTTAATATCGCATTTTACGGACATTTTTGCGCGGAAATTAAACGTTTAAAAAATATTTGAACAATAGTATAATATTATCGAAAACAATTTTTTTAAAACATAGTGACATTCAACGTATTTTTAATCGTTTATTTTCCTAGATTCGTAATGACCCTAAAACTATGTACAATAAGCATATTTTACTTTTTGAAAATAGAATAAGAACACTATATTTTCTTTCGCCGTCTGGGTTTATCTGTATAATATGCTGGCATGCGGATCATTTGTACGTACTCGCCTAATTTTCTCTATACAAATATTCATATTTTTTAAAGTTGAGGTACTTGTGTCATTTTATAAGAGGTCGAATTTTGAAAATTTTTTTTTTTTTTATATACTTAAATGGCAGCCGCTATACTTTTGATTTGAAATTCCGACGATGAACGTTTTTGCTGAAAATGTAGAAAAGAAGTTTAGAAGAGCAGAGTAATATAGTATAGGGTACAATAAGAAATATTGTCCGTCAATTCAAACACTTCCAATGTAAACTTTAAATATGCTCATAAATAATAAACTGTTGGTTCAATATTTGTTGTTGATACATCAATATTTTCAGAAAAAATATTTAACGTCGGAATATCATGTCAAAAATATGGGCTGCTTTTCAAGAAAAGTATAAAAACTAAATAATAACAACAAGTCCTCAGATATTGCAACATGTTTTAACATATTATTTAAACATGTTTCAATATAGGTATATATTATATATGTTATATTTTTACGAATATTCACAGAGGAAATCAGACGAGAACATTAAAAGAATCGTCCTGTATATTAATTAACAATTCTATAGTAAATTAAAGATTTTCAAGGATGCGTCGAGAAAACCGAATAATAATAATAATAATATTTATATATCCGTACACGTTACAACATGTAAATCGTTTTATCCGTACACTGTTAAATTTTTACAAGAATATACAATAATATATATATATATATATATATATATATATATTTATGTATATATTATATCATTAGTACAGCGAACTAAATTTACATTAATTCGTGAATTTTACAGGTTTTTTTTTTTTGTTTTTTTGTTATCACGTTCGTTGTACCAGTCGTAGATAATATAATTAATTAATATATATATATATATTATAATGTAATAGAGTATTTATAATGTTTAAAAAATAATATTTTCGACAACGGTGTTAGGACGTTCGTCGTATATACACGCGTTACCGAGGTCGACGGTGACGTTGACGATCAAGGCTCAGACGACTCGCTGAGACCCGAGACGCAAAACCCTGTAAGTGCCATCACGGTATAACATTGACATTGACTTCAGGAGTTGGTGGTGCGGACCCTTTGTTTTTTCACAAAGTCCTGCGCCATCTTGTCCTCGTGCCTGGCTTCCAGGGTGTGCAATATCGGATGGCCTATAGACGGAGGAAAATAACAATTCTTATAATATAATAATATACTCATTCAACTAATAGAACGTGTTGTTTTTAGATTCTGAGCAGAAGATGGCGATTTTATGATAATGATAATTTTTAATGATATTTCCTCGAGAGACATTTCGATCCATTTTCATTCGGTAGCCAAATACATTTAAATCAGAAAGATGGGAAAGCAAGAAAAAAAGAAAACAGCGATTAATAATAACATTTTATACTTTTTTAAATTTTCATTCAGTATTTCGCTATTATACGTACAACATACAATATATATCGTTAAGTTTTTCAAAATTATTTATGAAAATACATTTTTGGACACTAATAAACTCCACTCAGAAATCGTTTCAATCGGAAAATCATTGCTGCCAAACGTCCGTCGCCGGTATGTTATCCGACGAGAAAAGTGCTTCCATACTCTACTAACCGGTTTTTTTTTTAAAAATATTTACCTTTGTTCTGTTGGTGCATGAGTATCAGGTCGACTCTGTCGATGGCGTTGATGTCGTGCGGCAACGGGGCCAGGACACCCGGGATGGAGTTGAGAGAGAGAAACGCCTCGCCTGCGAAATCGTTGGACGTTATCACATCGTGATCCATGACGGTGAACAGGATCATGGCGGACTCGTGACGACACTGATCCATGGAGACGGCGCTGCGGAAAAACAGTTGCGATAACAGATATGTATAAGCATATTAGTTTTCATCCCTAGAAAATAGTCAATATAGTTTGCGGGTAAATTTTTGAAATTTTTTTTACCGTTTTCAAAATTTAACTTTTTGCTTTGTTTCGCGTTGGAAACGTGAAAGAATTTTCGGAGAATTTATTTCGATGTAAAATCATCGTACTAATATATTTGTTGGGGATTCTTGGACGATAGTTTTATTTAGAATCTGTTGTATTACACGTCGAAAGCACATTTTGGCACAAACTATACTATAATAAACTAGGTATATCGATATTATATATATATATATATATATTTTGGAATTTATTTTTGGTACTATAGGTCCAACGAATTATGATAATTATTTGTCCATCAGTATTCAACACATTTTTCGGTATAAAATAGATGCTCAAACAATGGTATTCATGAAGCTCGCAATGAAGTTCGATTATATTTTCCAATAAAATGATTGATATGGTTTTAGCTTAAAAAAATATTTTTCAAACATAAATTTTTACTCTGATAGCGTGAAAATATTATTAATAAAATGAAAAAATGATTCGAAGGGCAAAAACCCGTCAACAACAAATTCATCTCCCCCATGGTTTTTCCCCCTATATGGTTTCAACATGAATAAAATAATATAATTTTTTTCTATAACGTCTTATAAATAAATAATAATATTTTCTACGATAAGACTTATTAATATTACAGATTAATTTTACTGTACATTCCTAAGTACAATGAATATTATAATCGTGTGTGTGCACCACAGGAACATGGTGAAATGTACACAAATAAGCATTTTTTTTTTAAATTTTTTATTATATAGGTAGCCATTTCTCGATTTTTTTTTGGGGAAAGTGTATCGTTACGACATATTTTACGTTGAACACTCACAATTCGAAACACTCGTCGAACAGCGGATTTAGGGTTTTCTTCTTGACGTCGGTGTACTGTTCCACGTCGTACGGGAACACGGACCTGGGCAGAAGCTCGACGATGACGAAAGGGTCGCTGAAACCTGTGAAAGGGGAACACGAGAAACGTTAACACGGCGAGACAAGACGACGGCGGAGAGTTCGGGGACGGCGCGCGCGACCTGTGGCGCCGACACGGCCGCCGGCACAACGCGCTTACCGTTCGGGTCCAGCGGTATGACGTCACGGGCTTTCAACACCTCCACGCACAGCGAATCGTGATGGTAGTAAGCCCGGACGGACAGCACGCCGTAGTGCACGTCCTTCACCCGCTGTTGTTCCATCAGCCTGTCCTCGTAGTACAGTTCGACCAACGTGTCCGTGTCGGTCTTGTGTAATTTCAGCCTCTGCTTCACCGCCCTGTAAATGCCTGCACGGGGGCGAGACGGCCGACGATTAGCGGCGGCAAAAATTTTGATTTTTGGGGAAAATTCAAAAAAAAAAAAAAAAAATTTTCATTTTACGTTTACCCGTGTCTCGCATGATTTTCACCCCCTGCCCCCGCCCCGTTGCAACGTCTCGAGTAGTCCGGTGGCGCGCAACTAGAGTTCAAATCTTGGGGGTTGCTACTATTATGAGTCGCTCGCTTATAATGACGTTGGGGGCATTATACGATCATCATTATATTTATTACAATACCATTTTTGGAAAAAAAATGTAACTAATTTTATTACGTATAATATTTACTTTTTTTTTTTTTTTTTTTAATATAAAGAGTCAAACATAATCTCTATCGGTATTAGCAAACGTGTTCGAGATTTCGTCTGGTCATCTCTCAATAGGTATTCATTATACTTAAATTAGTAAAGCGCTGCTGTAACATGCGAAAAAAAAATAACTGATAGTAAAATCCTGAAAATAAAATTGGTAAAATTATAGCTGATATTTGAAATTAGAATGACGTGGAGCTTGAGGGTGCTTAAAATAAGATTTTTCACCCACGTAGTTGCGCCACTGGATTAGTCGGAAATCACTGTTTTATTATTTGTATTTCTAGTGCCCATTTAATTTTCGTTATCAATAGCGTTATTGACTTTATACACCTTTGCACTGCCTGTACGCGTTAGTGAAACGTCCAACGATCGATGACATTATCCGATCAGTTGGTCGATAATTATAAATAAAAGAAGAAAAACAAATAATAATTATCGATTTCACGCAGTTAAAAATCTTATATTATGACCAGGACCCGGATGTTTAATTGAAGTGAAATGTTTAAGTGAAATTGTTTTTAAAACCCTATATGAATGCCATTTACAAATTCAATTCAAAAAACATGAAAAATACCTTTTGAATAGATTACTTAAATTATATATCGTATGCAGTTTTTCTTAAAATCTTTACGGTGTAATGTACATTTTTAAAACTAAAATTTATGCACAAATCTTAAATTTTCAGTAAAAACTATATATATTACGTAAAATAATGATAATAAAAATTACCTTAAAATATCAAAAAATGCCCTATAAAATAAAAAAAGCAAAAAAAAAAAAAAATGCAAAATAAAAATAGTAATTTAGATTCGTATGTTATTAAATCGTGTTTTTAATTAGGAAAGCATCATCTATTTAATTTTAACGTTAATCTATTTAACATCTATTTAACGTTAAAAAAAACATCAACATCCAGGTCCTAATTATAACTTCCATGACATTACTGCTTTATTTCTACATTTATCTTGTTATTTTTGGGCTTGTCCCGTTTATATGATTAAAATAAAAAAAATAAAAAAATAAATAATTAAATAATTTTTGTTTGTTCAAAGAATAATATCAAAAAAAAAAAAATATTAATTTAGGATCAAAGTTTTTTTAGATAGAAAATACACTGAAAACGAAACATTATTATTTTACATGTTATATCTTTAGATTTTAATTTTTTTTTCTGTGATAAACTCTTATTGCGTTATTAAGAGAAAAAAAAACTTCATGTATAAAATACATACCATGGATATAAAATTAACTTTTTGATTAACTTATTTAAGCTACCTTACGTGTTTATATGTCAGACTATTACCTTTATACTTTAACTATTTACATCAGAAATTAATTAAATTTTAACTATATTAAAAAAAAAAAAAAAAAAAATATCCGATTTAACTTAATCTGAGCTAGGCCTGGTTAGTTAGTTTTATTGTTAACTTTGCCCGTCCTTACAATTGCGTTATATTTTACGTTTCTTTTAACTAACATTTTCATTATTTTTCTTTACCAAACATTGTTTATTTATTATATAACTCGATAAAATAACTGGTTCCAACGACAATGGATATTCTTACGAATCCTTATCGACAAACGGTCCTCGACTGACATGCGATCGTGTCACTTACTTCCGGTCAGTATGTCCGACGGCAGACCGTTTCCCTCGGCGTGAAAGAATTCCACCAGCAGCTCCAGGGCTTCGTAAAGCCGCTCGTAGAATCCGGACATTTTTGTGTCGCCATTGCCGCCGTCCATCTGATGACCGAGCTCGTACACGGTCACTTCCCATACGCCGTTGAGCACTTTGTGAAAGTTTTTCGGTATCAAGTTCATGTTTAGCGCGATCAGATGGCTGTCCAGGTACTCTTGGAGCGGTACGATGGCGTCGGTCGTGGGAAGCGTGTCCGGGGACCACGCCAGATGGAATATGCATTTCTTCAGGGGCGCTTGCATCTGTCGACCAATCAAAATGTGTTTTGAGGGACGCGAAATGATAGAAAGGGTTTTTTTTAAAAAAAAAAAAAAAAGTCGCTTATTAGCAACAACAAATAACTTATATTTCGGATAAGTTTGAACACTGTACGAACAAGTAAACACTTACCCTGATTGCTATTCGGCCGACGATCATCATAGAGAACGTATCGTATTGGTTGAAAACCGGGTCCAGTAACGAGTTGACGTCGGCCCTGCACTGGTCCGCGGTGGCCTCGCCCGTGGCTTCGACCGCGGACACGACGGTTTCCAAGTGCAGGTCGTCCGGCATCGAGACTACGGTTCGCCACACGTATTCCAAATCGTTCAACGCAGCGCATACCTATTTATCGGTTTTTTTTTTCTTTGAAATTTATTATTATCGGGCAAATATATATGGATTTACACGACTAAACAGAACGTGTAAAATTCAGTTTTGTGAAATATCTCAGTAAACTATTAATATATATATATATATATATACAAATAAGAAACCGAATTTCTACAAAACAATACAATAAAAAATAACTTATAAAATTGTCAAGTCACGGTTGTTTAATGCTGAAGACGAAAACATTGTTTTCGAAATACGTATTTGTTAAAATAAAAACCAATTATTTCGTAGAAATAGGGTTTTAATTTTTTTATAAATATTCTACGAGTAACTCAACACTAAAATATTAAAATAAACTATTTTATGCATTTTATGATTTTCACACTTTTCATTCAATCGAAATGCTTTTGGAACAAATCTAGTTTAGCTACCCCAATAATTTTGAACTTTTATTTTTTTGAAACCTACGTATAATTGCGCGTTTTAAACGATGGTATTGTTAGAATTTTGCGGAAACACTTTGTTACAAAGTTATAGCGAATTGGAGTTTTTTGTATTATCAAAATCGACATATTATTTTTACCTACATTTTCGTATCAAAACAGTTGTTTTTTCGATCTTTTTAATCGAAAATTCGTTTTTGTCGGATATGTATATATAAACCGGAAGGGTCGTTCGCTCACTGCGCTTACTCGGGTGTTCAGTTCGTAAATAGTTCATTGATTGATAACAAAAGGTTGAATTTGGACATGATTTATAATTGCATTTTCGTAGTGTATATTATTTGATACTTGTTTTGCGTATAATAACAAACATTATGTTCGATTGTGAAAAACGATTATTTTTTTCATACAAAAATTCAACGTTAAATTTTTTGTTTTTGATTATACAGTATAATATAATGATATTCTAACAATACCATCGTTTAAAACACACATTTTTATGTAGGTTTCAAAACAAAAAAAGTTCAAAATTCGTGGGGTAGCTAAACTAGATATTTTATACTCTATACTTTTACTTAAAAACAGAGATGTGTTTTTATTTGTATTTTTATACATCTTAAAAGTACAAAATACCAATTGAATATTACAATAATATTATAAAGTTGAATTAAACGGAGCGTAAAAATCGTAATTTTGTTTGTACTGAAAAATAATATAAGTATAAGGGAACCATTGTTTTGGGACGTTAGTAAGAAGTCGGACTAATAAATTGGTTACATCGAAGAACAAACGATCAACGTTTTAATCGAGTGGAAAATAATACGTGCTTGCTTATAATTTGTATATATATATATATAAGTATATAACATATATTATAATATTATATGTGTATTCGATATTACTTCGTCTGATGTTTTGAACGCCGACATATCTTCGAAGAATCCGGAATCTTTTAATCTCTGGTGGACCAGTTGAGCGTAAAACATGACTGCTTCACACATAGCCTGCAAAATAGAATGTTTTAAAATACGATTACACCGAAAACGCTTGATGAAATTATATTATCATTACGTCTAGTAATTTCAATACGAAATTGTAAGACTGTATGAGGTCCGGCCACGCGAGATGTTTCCAGAACTCCTTCATCTGCACAAACACAAGATAAAACAAATATGATGGTTGTGATAAAAATAAAATAGATTAAGTGTATGTATATTATATTACGGTCAAAGATAATAAATAATCTTGGAAATGGTTTCTTCAATCATTGCGAGAAATGTTAAAAACGTACACATTGTCCGGAAATTTACGTCAACTATTAGTTGGGTCGAATAATTTTCAAGTTTAATTTTTAACAACTAGTAAATATAGTCTGAATAATGAAATAATAAAATAAATACACAATAGCTAAAATTTTTCATTGTTAGGGGGGAGGGATTGTCTGTCTCTCTCTCTATCACACACGTAACATAGCAATTTAGACCATTTCTATTTCCAACGTATCGATGGACTTAGTGATGCGATAAGGATTCTAAAAACTCATCTGAGTTTATCGTAAAGTGTAGGTACTTTAGATCGATTTCCCTACATTTTTGATTTTGTTTCGCTAAGTCCACATAAAATTAAGTTAATATACTCAAACATTTAAAACTTGATATTTTTAATTTTTGTGAAATCAAGGGGAAAAAATGAAAAAAAAAGTGGGAAAGTAGATTCTAAAGTAGATTTCACGACGAGTTCAGATTAGTTTACTGAATTCTAATCGTATCACTAGGACAATCGGTAAGTCGGAAATGGGATTTAGTGTATTTTCAAATACGGTATAGCCGTATTTATTGATATGTGCCTGTGCGTGTCAGTGTACACACCATCATTATCATTATTATGCCAAACGTATTTACACACACACTAAAGACCAAATACTATTCACACAAACATATTGCATAACGCAAATAAATCGAGTAATTGCCTATATATAGCCCTTTAATTAATGACCGCTTCCGATCCCCTTACGAGAAACGAATTGAAATCTATTTTAGATCAAAGTCATATAAAGTTACGAAGTAAATGGTCATTAGAGCTTTACACGTTTCAATTGAAAAACTATGTGTGCAACTATTAACAGAACTCTCCATTTAAATTATTATAACAGTAGATTTTAGCATAGTAAATAATATTTATGATAACTTAAACCATTCAGTTTTCATCGTTTAATTATAATCTTTAACCATCAAACTGGGAAAATTCCGTCATTTTTCGGATAAAGATGAAAAATTCATTTCACATGTTTGATCAGTATTAATTCCTTAAATGATTTTCAATAAACGTATTAAATTTAATGATGTGAGTATTATTTCATTTTAAAATTATAACGTGTACCATTTTTAGGAAATAGTTAATTAATTAAAATTTTTTTAAAAATGCTTTTAAGTAAGAAATTGGTACCTAGTTCAAAACTTTTTGGTTGTGTCCATGGACACCTAATTTATCGTCCTTGACCGTTTATAGCATACCAATCTAGTGTATCTCCGATGGTTGTTTAATTTTCCTAAAAACTCACATGACACAGGGCCGTAGCTACGTCATTGCTGGACGTTGAGTGCTTGACAATCGATTCGCCCTGACAGATCGAATTCAATTCCAGTGCTTTTTTCGCACGTTGAACGATTTTTAACTTCGCCAAATCCAACCATTTTTCCAAAGCCGGTTCAAACCAATGATAGTAACATTGAGCTGACAGACCTTTGTAATCAGACGCGTTTAGATGTTCGCGATACCTGTTAACAACATCGGATGTAAATGGTAGGCATTTCATAATAATATCGTATACTTAGTTTCTATATGATTTAAAGTTAATGATATTTTCAACTCGCTTTCAGTTTTAGTTTATAGAATATATTTTATGGTTAATATCGTTTTATTATATTGCTGTTTACATTGCAGTTGAAATGAGAGTTAAATTAAATGCACGATAAATCACGTTATAAGTTAATATTTTTTAGAAACGGTCGAAAATGTTATTTATGAGGTTCTCGGAAATAAATTTACTGCGGCAGAGAACGTGAGACCCTAAACAAACCTGATAAATTCCTGGACGGCTAGATATAGTTCGAACAGAGATTCTCCCGTTTCGGAATTTGTCGGCGACAACGGCGTGTCCATTCCAAAATCGGCTCCTTTCATTTTCTTGCATATCGGAGCTATTTCTTGGCTCAGATCGTTGGACAACTGAAATCATATAACCGTCTAATTTAAGACGACGGTAAGGAATGGAACGGATAAAAACATGAACATTCGCAACTAATTTTACTCTATACATATACACCAAATTCACAAACGGCTATACGCATGATATGTTTTCAAAACTAAGTTCTATGAACGATAATATTTTTTAAAAAAAAACCATCTCTATCGTATTGAGCGGTACAAATTAATTATCCATCGGGTAAAGCGTTAAAACACTTCTATGACACACATAATAATAATAATAATATATTCGTCGACCCTAATACAATATAGCAAAACACATTTATTGGCAATGACTTGCAGCGCTGAATGAATATACTACTGTGGGGGACACTATAACGACGGGGGTCGTGTTATACTTTGTACCTCTATGATTATGTCCAAATGATTTGAAAATCCCTTTGCCAACTGAGAAAATACAATATCATTCATTACTGCTAACTGAATTATCGGTCGTCCTGTTTTGAAATATTAGAACTTTTAAAATAACGTTTACTGTTCGGGTGTACTTACTAATTTTTCGTGTTGTTTATAGATCGCCGCATAGTAAAACACGCCATTTATACTGAAAAAAACATTTTTAAACATTTTAAAATCGTATACATTAAATGACAAAAACGGGTCATGTCATACTGGGATCTTAAGCGTCAATATCTACAATGATATTGACGTATACTATAGGTATTTAATAAAGTCGAGAAGAACGAAAGGGGCTATTTATTAAAAAGACGGTACATATTATGTAAAAATCGACCTAAAAACATTATATAAACATAAATCGTATGTGGAGTTAGCTAAAATTAAATAGAGCCGTTAATATCCTGTCATGCAAATGGATGACAAATAATTCGCTTTTTTATTGCACTTGATATACTTCAACGTTTTTTTTTTTTTCGTTTTCATTATAACTTATATAACTAATGTAAATAATTTTATAGTTAATATTGTTAACTAATGGATAAAAAAATTCGAAAACATGTTTTTAGTCACGTTATAGAATGTTTTTCCATTTAAAACCAAGTTATCCATATTCGTTTGATCGTTCAGTAAAAATCTCAGAAAGTATTATTAGTTATTTTGCGTATATACAATTTAGTCACTACGATATTCCCCTTAAAGTAAAATTATCTTGGTCGTTTTATTTAATAATTAATTATTAATAATTGAAAAATCATATTACTTTTCAAATAGCACGTTATAGTGTTCTACGCCCTTTTGTAGATCGATTAATATGGCAGTGACTAGCCTAACGAATCCTTTGAGTCGGGTTTCTGGATCGTGTTGGCCAGTGGCCATGAACTTCCGGTTCTCTTCGTACCATTCATGCGTACCGACTCTGAGCGCATTGCCGATTTCTCCTCGAATATCCTTATTAAAAGGACAACATTTGCCATACGCTTTTGATAGCGACAACCGACTCAAACATCTACGGTATAGATACCACATAAAATAATAGACGTAAACACATTTCCCATAAGTTAAATGGAAATAATTTACTGACTTGGAACGTTTATTGGAAGGATTTTAAATTGAATTTTTTTAAATCGGTTTTTTTATACGATTTTATTAGCATTTTTAAGATGTTATAGTTTAAAATCGAGAATTTAAGTTCGTCGATGGAGAAAATACAGGCGAAAGTTCCATATTATTTAAAAAAATGTTCTAGATGTAATCTAGAAAAAAAAAAAACGTTTTTCCGAGCAATTTAAAAAATACCACGATAAAATCTTTTCTTTCTAAGCCAGTGAATTCAGATTTCATACAAACGAGTTAGTTGAAGGTTAAATATAAAATAATAATCACAAAAGAAAAAAAAAATCAATGTAAATTAGTTCACCTAAGTATGTACTCCAGTCGGTTCATCGACACATGATGATGTGGCGGAAAGAGCTTACGGTACTTCCGGATCAGTTGTAGTGAATAATCTAAGAAAACGTTGAACGAGTCGGCAAGCCAATCCTCCTGAAACGGTTCGGCGTTATTAAAGTATAATATTTCACCTCAGAGTTGTCGAGGTGTATAAAACACAAATTTAAATGTTCAGATAAAATTCAATTGATTTTCAAAAGCGTAAAAAAATACTTACTAATCGGCTTACTACATAATAATATACACAGATTTATACATGAATAATGATTGTAAGCATTTAAAGTCATTTTTTTGTACAAAAGATGATAAAATCGTTATTGAAATACGCGTATTAACAAAATAAAAAGTGAATATATTTGTACAGTTGAGTTTTATCTTTTTATTAAATTAGAATAGTATATCCACGAGTACTCTAAATGATGAACATCTCTGGGTTATGATTTACTTAAACCAAGTAACGTTCATTTTAAAATATTGTTGTAAATTTGAACTTTGATTAAACTGTTTGGACGCTAGTTTATTGACTACTTACCTCTTCCCCTGTTAACGTCTGCTCACCCCAGGCAGCTTCCAGCTGTGACAGTTGTTTTAAGAGAAACTGTGGATCTATGGATGGTATGTGACTAAAAGCAAGCCATCGTATCACGGCCAACTGAAGTTCTGTGACTCCGCTCTGTACGGCGTGCTGGTGGAGTATGCTAGTGGCCTCGTGACACAGTTCACCATTCCACAGGCTCTGGAATATTTCGAAACGAGATGAAATAGACCAAACATATTTAAAAAAATTATCTTCCCCATTTCGAAATTATTTGACATACGGATTTCGTTAGGGACATTTCGTAATCCGCGAATATGGTCAACAGCCTCTCGTGGCGACGCACATCTGTCCAGTTGTCGAAATGGTTTTGCGTGCACGCCTGCCCGTGATCCTCGCGCGTCGATAACCATAACTTGAGTCGTAGGCTCCCTTGGATGTTGGACCTTTGTGACCTGGCTTCTAACTGATACCACTTGTCCAGACCCGTAGAAGGCACGTCCTGCATTCCGGAAAAATCGAAAATGTATATTTCAACTATCATAACTCCCGCCCGTGAACTTAGAACTCGTATACATTTTAACCTGTCAAACGCATTGGTAAGTAGAATTTTAGAATTAAAATACATTGTAGCCGTCTATTACCAAGAATAATGTCCAAATATATTAGGTATACACATTGTTAGAAAAAATCTAAAAAAACTATCAATTTGACAAGTTACTAAGTTCACACGTGTGCCATAAGGATTTAAGTAGGGTTACTTGAATTGGTATGTTTATGCATCCCAAAAAGTCATCTTGGCTGCCGGATCTGGCGCTTTGGGCGATCTGTTTGAAAAACCTTCCCAGGCCTTTAACGCCTCTCACCTCGTTTAATTTACTGACCGCGTCCAATACGGATGACTCGTCATCGTGATCCCTGCACAACATACACACGTTTAGAACGTATAAACTACAAGAGACATTCACATATCGAAGATATGCATAAAACCAAATTGTACACTCTTAATAGTCTCGATCAGAAGTAAACTATCTGAAAGTTCGGAGCAGAAAAGTAAAAAAAAATTGTCTTTTGCCTTTTATTATTATAGATAAATAATTTATATATTTGTACTTGACGTAATTATAAATTTTAATATTGATAAGATATTTATACAGGTTACGATATTGTTTTACAATTTTTTTTTACAAAACAATTAATTTTACAACCTGAGTACGTCATTTAGATAATTATTATATACTACTTCGGAGTTTAATATAGATACTAGATATAGTTTTTATGTAATCTACGGTTGAAAATCGATTCAATTGAAAAAACATCAAAATAATACAGTTTGTCATGACATAAAAATTATAGGAAAATAAACAATTTGAGTTTATCAAAAAATACTATGTTGGCATACCAAATGTCCAAGTGTAAGATGTCGCTTGTCACGTCATCGATATCGCTGAAAATGAAAGACAAATTAAAATTAAGCTTAGATCACAATTTGAATGCGTGTTGGGGATGGGGGGGGGGGAGTTTTTTTTAATAACACTTACAACATAAAGTTTTCACCCCATTTCGGATTGAGTGTCTCTCTACGGACGCTAGTGGCTTGAATGAATCGCGCGGGAACTGCCGAAATACTGTCCCTTTGTTCTCGACACCCGTAACCACCGCCGCCTGAACTACCTCCTCTTTCTTTTCTTTTGAAACTTAATCGGAAACTGAAATACAAATGATGGCATTGTTAAAAACCACGTATTTTTTTATACAACAAAAATTTAGAAATAATATTAGTATTAGAAACTATATATACATTGTAGATGTCATAAATTAAAGTAATCTTAATAATTGTCATCCTCTTTTTATCAAGTCGTCCAACCTGAGAGAAAGGTTGGGCAAGTTAACGACATTTTTGAACTCGCTAAGTTAAGTTAATTAAAAATAATGTACGATTAAGTTAAGTTAAAAGTTACTTGTATGTTTTTCGTTAACTTATAAAGTTAAAAGTTAACTTTGTAAAAAAAATAGGAACTTAACTTAGTAAAAAGTTAAAATTTCCTATTTAGGTAAAATAAGTCGATATACCTATATATGGTAAAAAAGAATAGTTTTTTTTACGCTCAATAAAACTACTGGGAACTTCTTCTGTCTGATAAAGTGTATACATACAAAAAATAATAATACGAAACGTCATTGTAAAACCCATATATAAATCAGAAAATAAATCTTTTCTGCCAAGACACCTACATTATTCTTTGATTCACACTAATGTTAATATAAACTAAGCATTACCCATTACTTATATATAAAAAATAATAATTTTAAAATTAAAATATAATAATAAATACAATATATTTTCTATACTGGTTAGACATAAATACCAGCCTCTATGTAGCTAAAAAGACTGGGCTCAGCTCAACATGGAAAATTAACTGTAAATAATACCATTATTTTTTGTATTATATTTTTAGATAAAAATAAAACAAAAGTCAAACCTTTAATAAATGTCTTTAAAAGTTATAGATTTTGTGTAACCTTTAAATCATCTTTGACACAAAAGTTAAAAGACTTGATACTAAAAAATTTAGCATATAAAAACAACTATAAATTGATAATGGTTATATTATATTATATTATATTATATTATATGGAAATGAGTAGTCTTTTTAAAACTTAGCATCTATGAAATATTATTTATGCAGCGGTGTAATGTTTACCAGTTTCGTACCTCTAGTTTTGCTAAAAATGATAAATAATAAAATAGTTAAAAATTATTGTGGATAGTTCCCTTATATTATTTGGGTAATATATAAATGAGATAAATCTCTATCTGTGTGACTATATGTATATATATATCTAATATTAATTAAATTATAAAGACAAAATGTAATTAATTTTTCATTGGACATATTTGTTATATTTTAACAACATAGTCATTTCAACATTTTTTTTGTCAAAATGGAACCTATTTATCAGTCAAAATAAAATATTATAGTTATTCGGTAACAAAATTATACTCAGTTTATAAATTATTTTCGAAACATTATTATTATTATTATTATTATTATTAATTAATATTCATTACTCTGAAAAACATTGATAATAAAAAATTATAGAATGGTACACACACGTGGGTAGGTATATAGCCATATAGCCATTGTATACGTATCTTAGTGCATATCAGATACAGATATTCTATATAAAAGTTATTTTTCATTGTAATTTCGTAAACGGCCAACGTCGTGGGGTGTGCGTGAGTGGTACGTAAATGCTGTTGTATAGGTACCTTCTGAAATTGCGTATAGGTACTAAAAAGTAAAATCCTCATTGAAGAATTCGAAAGATTGTTCTTCGGGCAAAATTTCACTTGATTTAGATACTTTTGCATAAAGTTAACTCGAAGTTCACACGTTAAATTAAAAAAAAAAAAAGTAACTTATTAAGTTGAAAGTTAATTTGAAAAAAGTAACGCGTTAAGTAATTTAATTTAAATTAACTTCATTTTTTTAAACTTTTAACTCGTTAACGCCCAGCCTTCTCTGATAGTACATTTATGCCTTTACAAATATTATCTTTTCTTATCAATTATTCGTTTGGAATGTTGTGAAATGCTTTTACAACAAGGAACCGGATACGCATTGGGTAATATAAAACACATTATCGGCACTACGTGTGTGCATATTATTATATATAAATACATATTTTGCATTCCATCGTTCCGTAGGTCGTCATTACGGATAATGTTGATAAATTACACTGTACATAACGAATATTCTGATAGAGTATAACGTATTATTAGCGTTATTTACCAACCATTAATGTAACGTTAATGCGACGTTAGATAAATATTTTATATAAGTTTTAAAATCGACAAACACTTTGGTGAACCCGCGTGAATTCCGTTCGAAAGTGTTTCGCCGAATGCGCCGTAAAACAACAAGGAATTCAACACTTTTCTGTGCAGGCACGAGCGAAGCGAGGCGAGTGATTGGCGGCCCGATTGTCTTGTTGGGGAATTATCTGATTGTTTTTAATAACGCTGATAATAGACAATCCAAGATGAAAAAGATAATATCTGATTTAAATGTGGTGGTCATACACTAGATGGTTAATAAGTTAAATTAGATTGAAAAGTTAAGTTATTGTTAATTTGGTGTACAATGAACTTATTAAGTTATTCAGTTAAAAAATCTGTAAATTAGTTGATAACTAGTTAATTTTTTCAAAAGCCAATAAGTTTCATTTTCATCACAAAAGAACATTTATTTTTAAAAATAATTCATAAAATAAAAGTACACTGAAAAATGAAACGTATTGCCACTTATTTATTACTAATTTACTTATCTATCTCAGTGTTTTAGATATTTATTCTTGCGTACAATTAAATCTTATTGCATTACCATGATTACAAAAGTCAATTGTTTAATAATTAGGACTCACATAAAGTATTAATTGTACTACGAATAAAAAAAATGGACTTTTTGATTAATAACTTGTACAAAGTTTTCATTTTTAACTTAAAATACCTAGTTATATCGTTAACTTTTAACACTTAGCTATTTAAAAAAATTTCTAATTAACTTAACTTCAGCTTCTTTTATTTTATCGTTAACTAGCCGTCCTTACTATTTTTATGCAAACCATATTGTAGTTCTTATTTTTTAAGCGAAACATTAAAATTCGTATATTTATATTTAAATAGGTGCTTAGTATGATATCAAAAAATATAGTTCAAGAACTTTTGAAGTATAAACATGTATATTTTGTCATAATATAATACGTATTATGTTGCACAAAAAAAAAAAAAATTAAAACACAGGTTAATTTTCTTTGTACTTTTTATAGGGATAATAAAATATTATCATTATTTTTTTTTTCTATAAAATACATTCTATAATACCATTAGTTTTATTTTTTACTGTAAAGTCCATGCACGCGATACTTATACACGGAAAAACTATAATTAATTTACGTATGTCTTGTTTTTTTTGCTACGGAGAATATACTTTGCCGTTTATCTTCGGCGAAATTATCGCAAAGGCTTCAAACATTTTTCGAGAAAGCGGTCGTGACTAAGATCGCGTGATTTTTTATAACACAATATAATGGTTCATCGACGGCGATAAAAACACGTCATTAACACGCGAACAATAAAGTCGGAGTTTTTAATGGTTTAAAGAAAAAAAAAAAAAAAAAAATCAACCTTGTATTTAGACGTGTCTAGTAGCAGTGGTGGCAGTTAAGGGGTTGCAAATTGTTTTATAATTTATACAGTGGCGTACTTATAATTTCATCGCTCAACAAAATACATCTTTGAATTAATGTAAATAAGGGGGAAAAACGGTCATAGTAGTTATTTTCTACCCAAATTTATGATTAATACTATATTTTTTTCCAACTCAAAAAACATTAACAACGTAACAACGTGTGGGGCAATATTATTCAAAAACTCTTTAAAATTGATTGCCTCCATAAACGTGATTCCCTGGGAAATCGCTCGCCCTAGCACCACCCCAAATTCGCCACTGAATTTTTACGATATAATAAAGACGGACGCAAATATTTATTGAATTCTTTTTTGGTACGTCGAACAACTTTCATCATAATCGTCCGTGTTCAACATTAATACCTAATTTCTGATTGGTCGGAATGTATTGTTCTTTCAGTGTATTAGCTGAGTGTAAATAGTGGTGTGGTCCGACTCGTATTGTAAAATATTGAATTAATAGTTGTTTATTGACTTATTGGTTGGTATACAATTTTCATAATCAGAATTTAGACGACCGAACTTCTACTTTGTTGTAATCAACTACCAAACTATATTCTTCATTTTTTCACGGTATTTTTTTTACATAAATTTACATAATTTTATTTGAAATTTTTATTCACGAGTACCTAGTATAATAGTGTCGACTAAAATATTATCATATCGGTCTGAATTCAAACAATCTGAAATATAAATAAGTTTAAGTTTACAAGACTCCATTCAACGTGATCCTTTATAATAGGCAATAAACATTTTCTATATTTTTCGATCGCTTTTCAAGATTCTAAGATTTCAGACGGGTTGTGGTTCCAATCGGGTCCCTCTGAATGTTACACCCCCCCCCTTTATTCAGGCTTATATATTGAAATATTGTTTTCACAACACCGAACCCGCTGCAATGAAGGCCAAGTGAAACGGCCCTTTACGTTGGACGACGACGACGACGACGACACGAACACACCCCAAACCATATTATTATTATATATTTGACGTGTAGATTTACATACAATTTGAGACGTGTCTACTACATTATATATTGTATTATTTGCGAATTTTGAAAGGGTATACACTATATAGTATATACTTTGATTATTATTATTATATTGAAATGGGTTTAATATAAATACACGACGGTTCATGGACGTTTTTCATTGTGTTTGCGCCGATAAAATATATGTGCGTTCCAATAGCAGTATTTCCCGTTTTGATTTAGCAGCGGATATAACGGAAGTCGAAAACCTCTCGTTTATCGTTACGAAAATTACAAAATTTTTATCTAAAAATCCAGATCGACTTTTAAAATTACATTCATTACATTCATTATACCACTTTTGGGTTATACAACATGCATGCACGTGTTCAGTTGGTGTTGAATAATGGTAGTAGTAAATTTCTGGAAATATTCTAGTATCACGGCGGCAAAAAAAAAAAAAACCCCCCAAAAAAACGTGATAACGAAATTACGAGTATCTATTGTATAGCTGTACAGCGTTGAAACGTAACTACTTATAGTATTTTATATTATTTACACTCCTAAAATATACGTGCACTTACGAGGGTATATATAGTAGAGTGAGGAAGGATTTCAAGTTTCCGATATTTTTATAAAGACGTTTTTAATCGAACAATATTCCATACCTATACCTATTAATTCTAAATATTATATTGGTGTAAGTAATATAATCTTATGATTAAATATTGTATTCTGGGATATATCATTTTGCGCGTAGCCGAAATTCTTGAAAATCGAACAACATTTTATTTTACAAGATATTAAATACAATATTTATACTATTAAACTTGGACGTAATAAATAGGAACATAAAAGGTACGTTTATTTACGAGTATGGTTATACTCTAGGTATTATATTATATAATGTTTATCTTACGGAGTCGGGTTAAAATTCACAACAGTATTATATCATACGTGAATAGAATACCGCATTCGTCATCTGGAGCTGTCAGAGAACACTTATGATATTATATTTTAATGTATAACTTAGTTTACAAAATTCATATTTTTTCCTTTACGATTTTTGTTATTTTAGATTTTGGGGGCCTATTCTCAAAGGTATCGAAAACGGTTTTCGATCAAGAATCAATCGAAAATATCTTCGGTTTCGATTTCCATTGAAAATGATATTCTCAAACCGTTTTCGACTGCTAGTTCGATAGTAGTATTCGATAATTTACAACGACAGTGAATTACCTATCGAAAACGGTTTTCGACACTCGTCTTTATCAATTTTATTAATTACTATTTAGGTATTATTATTTTAATATT